>VMKM01000764.1:0-243708 GCA_008360985.2 Macquaria ambigua
GTTAGACTCATTATCAGTAGATGCTTTTTCTCCGCCAAGCTGTTGAAATCTCGGATTAGTTACGTCTGGAATATATGCCATGATGTGTTTATGAACACATACCACACAGAAACACACCGGGCTCATAGTGAGAAATGCAAATTAAACAAAGCACTCCATACCGAGTGAGGCAATTTGGAGACATTACTTTTTAAACACAGATGCATAAAACCACAACAAAAGCTGTGTAATCTGAAACTGGCCAACCAGGATACTTTATCCATGCTGTAATGGGACTGATGTGACATTTGAAGTATTTCACCACACTAATAATAACTCTATTGTTTGGAGATGGGTGTTGTGAGAGGTTTTGGCAGCCGGCAGCCTTACAATGGAGTGGGTCGATGTCTGGGTCAGTCACTGAGCATTTGGCCAGAGCTTCAACACGGTTTGGAAGTTGGCCCACTACATAATTACAAACATGCATATTTCCACAGCATTCTCATAAGACTCTTTTTGTAATAGTATAAAATGATAAGGTATTCATAATATGAGGGAACGATTATGAATTGAAAAACTGAACTGAATGATTTTTGTCTTTTGGGGAGAGGTTGAAAGATAATGAATTTGAGTGGACTTGAGAGGACATTTTCCCTGTACTCCTATTCCTGATATTTAGCCTGCTTCTCTTTTGTGTGGGAGAAAACCTGCACAAAAATGGGGATAACGTTCAAACACCTCAGTCCCACCTGGCCCAGGTGGAGTTCAGATGTTCTTGGTGTGAGGCGACAGTGCCAACCACTGAGCCACCATGCTGTGTACATGCATGTTCACAGTCTGCCCCTGGTTTTTGTCCAGAAAAAATGATTTCTGAGAAATGGCACTCCTCAAAGGAGTTCATGTATCTTGGGGTTTGGAGGTATTGTTCATGAGGGATGGTAAAATAGAGTGTGAGATCAACAGACAGATCAGTGCAGTTCAGGCAGTAAAGCTGGATTTATGGTCACTGCAAGGGGTTGCCTGGAGTCCGGCTGTAGTAACCTTCGACGTAGGTTATGATTTATAGTTCAGTGTTATATTTCTCCCGTTAATATCACCACCCTAACACTACCTGGATGTATTGCACATGATCAGGCCGTATCCTGCTTTAATTATATTCCCCACAGTAACTGTGTTTACATTCTTTCATTTACTTTGTGATACAATCAATGGTGGGAATGTCAGCCTTGTTTTCGTTACTGAATATTAACTATTTTGTGCAAGTGCTGTATTTATGTTGTTTCATTCACTGTAATAAAGAACGGGGGGCTGCGGTAAGCACAAGGTTTGCAGTGAAGATGGCTTTGTTCCTGACAGGAGAAGGTAATGATGCTTCTTTTCAAACTTGTTTCATGTTGAGTTCAGTATCAACAATCTCTACCGACATCAGAAACTTGTAGAAGAACACACAAGCAGCCCATGCTGACCAGTTGCAGTTCTAGCAGTCTCCACATGATATCTCTGTAGCTGCTGTAGCCCAGATGTGTTATTACGTTTTTGAAAAGGCGCATGTTAACTATGGCGTAGCCTATGGCGTAGCTACAGAGCCCATGCATGTAGATATTGCATAACCCCTTAATGCAGAAGTATAATTGGAGCTTAATGCTGGTATTGTACCAGACGGTCGTGGTGAAGAGGGAGCTGAGCCTGGAGACGAAGCACATGATTTACCAGTTGATTTATGTTCCAGCAGTAACCTACAGTATGTCGATGAGCTTTGGGTAGTGACCAAAAGAATGAGATTGTGGATGTAAATGGAAGATATGAGTACCCTTCACCGGGTATCAGGGCTCATGCATATGAACTATTGTGGAAAACCTGAAGTAGCTTGAAAGTAGAACCGCTGTTCCTTTGCATTGAAAATAACCAGATGAGGTTGTTGAGGCATCTGATTAGGATGTCTCCTGGATGCCTCCCTGTGGAGGTATTCTAGGCAGGTCCAACTAGGAGGAGACCCTGGAGCAGACCCAGAATATGATGAAGGGACTATATATCCCATCTGGCCTGGGAACGCCTTGGCATTAGATTCCTCTGTATGTGACAAAGAGCTAATTTTGTCTCAAATCATTGTACTTTTCCTAATGTAATAAAGTAAAAAACTTTGACAGGAGCAGATGATAGTGTTGTGATCCCAAGTTTGGCGATACAATGCCTTGGGATCCCCCAGAAAGAGCTGTAGGCTGTGTGGCTGGGAAAAGGACATCTCTGGGCTACCTTGCAAAGCCTGCTGCCACCGCGAACCGGACCAAGATAAGTGATGGGAAATTGATAGATGTAGTAACTTCAGAGCACAGAGAGCATCATCTCTCCTCTACCACACAATTTGTTGTAGTGTAGGAGTCTGGTGATTCTTAAAAGAGAGAAATTTGTTACATTCCAATAGAAAATACTCTATTCTTCAGTTATTTAGGAAATAGAAAGTACTCATTAAACAGCTGCCTTCCCTGGGTGCAGGTGTAACGATCTCTTTAACTGGTTGTGTGTTTCAGTATGTGTGCTGGCAGGTGCGATTCAGTTGAGATATGACTAATGGACACTTTTGCTGACTTCCTTACTCTCATGTGGCTGGATGGGCAGCCTTCTAAAGTTGAAGGGAAAGTACTGACGCTGGGCCAGAGGTCATCTCTGTAGCCAAACCACTTAACTGCTCCACTCCACCTCTTTGTGAGCTCTTGCTCTCTTAAGCACTAAACTACAAACAGTCATAGAGTTGTTGGAACTGCTTGTGTATCACAGTACTTACAGCAAACCATTTAGCGTGACAATCCCAGTTCCTTCCTTTGGTCAACAATCTTTGCTGTGTGGGCCAGAGGTTTTTCAAACGTCTTGATTTAAAGCCTGCTCAGTGTTTCATCAACAAACCCATAAACACCTGTAAGTCCCTCTGCAGGGCAACCTCTTAAAACCTCTGTGGTCATCAATTATCTGAGAGGAAAAAAGGAAGTAGGAAAGAATATATTTTTAAATAGATGTTCTGCTGAGCTTGGTTACCCAGCGGTGAAGATGGTCTCCCTCTTTTGGGGTGACCAAGCTGCTGAGGCACTTCCAACCCATGTTCCATTTCACGCTCTAGCTCCCACATTCAATTTTAATTGAAGAAAGTCTCTCCACTATCAAGCAGAGACAATGGATTAGAGCAGGAAAAAGGTTTAATCCTATATCTTAACCTTTGTTTTATTTAAACAAATACGCTCATTGGTCATCATTTATCAAGAGATTATGGGATGAGTACAGAATATAGTTAAAGTTATTCTTGGATGCTCAAATTATTTCCTAGACTGAAAAGTCATGGAGTGAGAGCTATGTGGAATGTTGGTCATTTACAAACTGTATAACAGATCCCAAGTTGGGCCCTTTTGGAGACTCAAAAAGAAAACTTGGAACACAGCACAAGATCCAAGACAAAACAACATGAAAACAAATTTTTGCAAGCAATTTTTAGTTTCAACTCAGAGATGGACAATTTTGGAGGTTTGCGTCTTAAATTGGAAATGTGCTTTTACTGCCTCTCTCTGTTTCGTGCTCCCAGAGTCATCTCTGAAGCATCAGTTCCTCCAAGGCCGTGTACCAGCCCCAACAGGCTTAAAGATAGAGATCCAATTCTAGTGAAGGAAGTGGGATTTATATTCTGTAGAGCCTGAGAGGCAGTATTGTAATGTTGGGGGCAAGACACACACACAGATAATTCAACAAAGAGTCTATTTCCAATCCTGATCTTGTTATATTAACTCTCAGATGAAAATAAATGGCCTGATATAAAGTAATGTGTAATATTAATAGTAATACAATTGTTTTCCATGTATAATGCAAGTACTTCTTTGAAATGGCATAGGATTGATTGATAGATTTTAAGGCTATGAACCAATGAGACAAGGAAAAAGATGTGAGTCTAAATGACCCCCCCCCCCCCACGGTCATGTAAATGAGAACCTTTACATGATGCCCATTGATCTATATTTTCCTCGAGCTAGAATCTACATTTGATATTTGACAGCACATTGCCCAAGGCCACTTGTCATTTGTCAGTTATGTCATTTATCGTGATTTCGTTTGTTGTTTACCCTGCGGCATGTAGAAATGAATATCCCACAGTAAAATAGCTTTGCGCCAAACACACTCCACTGCAAATTGTTTGTTTATAAAGATGTGAGGTAGAGAATGCTTCTCAGTGCCCTCAAAACATCAGACTGAGATAAAGACAGAGAAGACTGGGACTGGGAATCACATATCTTCTTGATCGGTGCGGATCACTTACACGCTGAGGATCAGACCAAGACGAAGGAGAGATTAGCTGGAATGGCTGTCTCCCCAGGCGTTTTAGATAAGATTCTCACACAGGAGGCAAGGATCAGATACATGCCTTAATTTTTCATCTGCAATTTCATCTGCTCAGTCTGAGGAGGAAGCGGTTTCGATGAGTGATCAGATAAAAAACTACAGAGCACCACAAGCCTGTGAATATGATCTCAGTGGCTGCTTCAGTGTGGTTCTTTTTTTTGTCATTTAAAATATTAAATCAAGGAATCAAGGTCATTTATTTGTCATTTTACAACACAGGGTTGCACAATGGGGAATGTAAACAGCAACAACAAGATAGTGTTGATAATATGGTCTGCATCTTAACATTAAAAAAACTTGACGTCTGGGAAACATTGTCCATCAACTTTGGCTATGTTTGAGCACCAAGCATCATTGATGTAAACACAGAGTCCACCTACCCTCGTCTTGCCAGAGTCTTGCGTTCTGTCTGCACAGAACATGGTCCGCCTGTCGAGTGCAATAGCTTGATCTGGGATCTTGTAATGGAGCCAGGTCTCTGTAAGATGTGGGCGCAACAGTCTTTGATTTCCCGTTGCTGGGTTAGCCTGAGTCCCATGTCATTCTGTTCCTGGGCCCGCAGCACTGCTTGGTCCGGCTGGGATCTGGCTGGGTGGTCACGATGCCGTGGGCAGCGATCGCCCCAGGTTCCGCTGCACTTAATCCAATCCCTGGGCTTCCGTTTTCAATGCCGATTAGTGTATTTCTGTCATAGGTAATTCGTGTTAAGCTAAGGTGAAAGAAAAAAAAACAATAAGCCGGTATAGCTAATGGATGGATGGATATTTTTAGCCATGCTAGCAGTGGCTTTAGGGATGGCAATGTCGGTCGGTTCGGTGTTTAGTGCTAAACTAAGATGGTGGACCTTTTAAATATTACTTACTAAACATCAGAATGTTAGCATTGTCACTGTGAGCATGTTAGCATGCTGATGGCATTTAGCTCAAAGCACATCTGTGCCTAAGAACAGCCTCATAGAGCCGCTAGTGTGGCTGTAGACTCTCAAGCTGTGTCTCAAATTGCATACTCCCGTTAGTACACTTACATGCAGTACACTGTGTACACTATGTACTGACTTGTGTAGTGCGTTAATTTTGTCAGGGTAGTGTTGTCTCAAATCGAATACTGCTGTTGTGCGCTTACCGGAAATGACGATAGCAACATTTGACCACGTCTTCTTCTTCTTCTTTTTAATGGTGGATTGAAATATGTGCCAGCTTGTTTGCTCACTTGACTACAATTCAGTTATATTAAAAATGAATGAAAAATGAACGTGCTTTTACTTTTAGCCGTAACGACCGCAACCACGGCCGCCATTTTCATATGTTGGTGGTCCCTCCCCTTCCGCTACGTGGCCAAGATGGAGACCATTGAGGGTGAGAAGTCTGCAGCGTTCCACACTCAACTTTCTGACCGTTTTGTGTACATCATCCGGGTACTCTTGTTCGCAGCCGTCTAGTGTGGGCCGCATGTTGAATGCAAACCCAACTAATTACTTCCACCCAACCGCTCCTCGCCTCAGCTCCAGCAAACCCCGTCTCTGACGAACACAGCAACAATATGAGTTTTCTCTCCTGTGAATGCCAAGTACCCAGAGCTGAATGAAAGCATTTATTACCCTTTTTAATTATCAAATAGCAGGATGTCTCTGTGAATGCCATTTCCCTGTAAACAACTTCTCCCTTCAAGCAAAGAACAGGGTAATTAAACCCAAGGAAATGGGTAGTGCCTATAGAGGAGATGTTCGCTCCATACATATAATCTGGTCTTGCTATATTTGGCTGACAAGGTAATAATCTGATGTGGAAAAATAAGTGAGTGAGTGTGTATTACTTTTTTTTTGTTGTTTGCTGTAGAGGATCTCACTTCCCCTTCGGGAATGGATTAATGGCTTAAACAGGTAAACAAACTATCGGTCTCATTTGTGAGGTATCAATCTGGAAAAAATGTCTGACAAACAACAGCAGTTGTGGAATACAAAACTCCAGCACCAGCAAACCTACTATTTCACCTCTGGGCTCTCAGTTTTGGCTGTTTTCCAAGATGAACTGTTTACTCAAAAGAGACCTCTTCACCGACACCCACACTCAGTATTCCAGCTCTCCCACACTGTCCCCTCTCTCTGCTCCGCTGCTGATTGGCAACACAGACCAGCCTCATGTTTGGGCCACTCTCACCTTTGGCCACTTTTTTTGGGAAACTTTCTCAGGCAAAAAAGTTGACCAAAGGCACCCACACATGAGCAGGATTCTGTGCTGTGCTTGGCTCGATGAATAGTCTGTCAATACATTATTATTTTAGTAGAAAGGTGGAAGATATAAAAACAATATTATCTCTTCAAACTGGTATGTTACAGTCGTAAGCAGGTATAATGTTTATCATGTTCACCACCTTGGTTTATCGTGTTAGCATGCTAACATTTGCTAATTAGCATTAAACACAAAATACAGCTGAGGCTGATGGGAATGTCATTAGTTTTGCAGGTATTTGGGCATAAACCAAAGTACTGGACAAATAGAAAGTTTGACCTGATGATGGCACAAGATGAAAAATCAGGGGATCACGAAAGTTATTACAATTCATCCTGAGGGAGACATGAATGTTTCTACCAAATTTCATGATAGTTCGTCCAATACTTGATGAGACATTTCAGTAAAAATCACAAATGTCAACATCATGGTGGCGCTAGGTGAAAAGTCAGCGGATCCCCAAAGTTAGTAGGATTTATCCTCTGGGGACCATGAATGTCTGTACAAATGTCCAATTGATATTGATACTGATATTGAGATAATGTTTCTCAGTCTGGACCAAAGTGGTGGAATGACCGACTGACAAACAAACTGACATTGTCATCCCTAGAGCCATGCTACTAGGATGGCTAAAAGACTTCTGTGTGCCTCGCGTAGAGCAAAAGAAAAGCAACAAGTCACAACCGAACATTGTAACCAGGAAACAAATAATAAAATGAATGTAAAGAAAAAGAGTAAAGGAATGAACAGTTGGTGATGACATTTCTAGGAGTTGATGGAAAGACCACGAACATAGCACTTAGTTAGTAAGATGTTTGTGAGTTTGAGTATCTGCTCAATAGTATTTGTTTTGGAACGATTTCTGTTTGTTCGGTTCGGTCAACCAGGCCACCTTTTATCCCCAAACACCTTTTAACTCCCTAACACATTAGTCATCCAGTTTAATTTCATGCTATGTATTTATTATAATTCTAAACTGATACTCTGACTTTCGTGCTTGATATTCCACTCCCAACCTCAGTACTGTTGAACCATTCATCTCACCCTCCTCCTCTCTTCTTGTGCCCTCCAGGTGACTGGCACCATGGGCAGCATGAAGAGCGGCCTGCACCAACACCTCGCAAGGCTGGACGAGATTTTTGCCACGCGGGGCGACTACGTGCAGACCCTGCAGTTCATGCAGCAGATGGCTGACAACGTGATCAAACAGCTGCTGGGCCTGCCTGACTGGGAGGAGGCTAAAGTGGACCTGGCATCCATCGCTGATCAAACGGCAAACATAGAGTACTACAGGTGAGGGATAGAAAAATACATGTGTCGGGCTTGTACAGTGCTGGGTGGCCAGGAGTTCTGTTCACTCACAGTGCTAGTTATGCTAAAGATGTGCAGGTTTCTAGTTAAACAGGAAGAGAAAAACGTTAAAAATGGAACCCATCCAGAGTTGAGAGCACAAAATTCAAGATGTGGATTTTTCTTCAAACCTTAAAATGTTGTTTACTGTTGCCGTGAATATTTTCAAGGGTATGATGCAGCCAAATGTTTGTGGGAACCAAAACTTTATACATGCTTTTCTAAATACAGTTTTGTAAGTATAACTATTTATATCTTGGGAACAAGTTGCTTCTTCATCCATAGCCAACCATGGTGGTGCTAGTTTATTTGGAAGAAGACATCTAAGCATAAGGGAAGATGGATGCTGATTAACCAGGAATGACCTATCACATTTTTATGATTATATAACTACTACAAATGAAAAGAAAAAAATTGATATATTCGCTTCGTAGAGATGCAGGATACACTTAAGCTTATAATATCATGTCTCTTTTGTGGCTGCAATCACTGAGCAATTTGTCGGTTGAACATTCAGTTGATCCTTCATGTGTAGGTAGTTACATTCTGCACGTTATGACCTGAATATATCACATGATATTTAGTGTATGGGATGAAGTAATGTGGTTGCATGTGTGTATCATCCACTTATGTGAATATGAAGTCCATTGCAGACATGGTTCTGAGGGACGTTTAAAAATAGAAGAATCCTATTAAATCATTACCAATCATTGCATCAACACACAATAGTCTTAACAACTACAGTATGTTAAGAACTAGGTCTTGTCTCATTACCATTAAACTCATACTGTTATCATCTTAGAGCAGAAACAGGCCCATTGCCAATTTTTGTAGTCCTTGTGTAGGCTTGATGGTATTTCTGCGGAGTCTGCAGTAACAGACAGGCTGGTGTTTTCGTATTGATCTGTAATGTGACTCTTCTGCTCTGCCGATAATTCAATACCCCACATTGCTCTGCATTCATTAATAGACTAGGCAGACTGAGAGCAGACAGCCAGACATTATAAGCTGTTAATGGACTCATTATTACTGCCTCACCTCCCAACAAATATTTTGTGTGCGGTCAGACGCTTGTGTGTGTGTGTGTGTGTGTGTGTTTGTTGGCTGTCTATCTTCAATATACTCATCCTAGTATGTTTTGTTTACTCTTCAAGCTTGCTCACAGTGTTTCCCCCACATTCCTTTTAATAGAATAGAATAATAATATTCTTAGTCATTCTTTATTCTGTTTCATTTTCTCTTAGTTTTTGACGTTGACAGCATCAATACATGTTTGAGTTTTTAGCTAGAAACACTCCAGCTTTACTTTGCTTTAAGGGATGTGTGTTGCAGGTTTTTGATTCTCTACCACCTTTGTTAATACATTTGTAGTTTTGCAGTTTGTAAGTCTAGATTTGATACCAAGAGTTACTGTGTATTTGATGTCATGGTACTGTTACTTGTAGTATTTTATATCTCCTGGATTATATTATACTATTTATCTATTATTTATCTCATTTTACATTTCACAGTATAATTGTGTTTTTTTTGCTTAACCCTTTGTAACTTTGTTAACAAAGGTTCTATAGAAGAAATATTATTATTATTATTACTCTCAGTTTTTCTAATAAAATGCATTACAGAGAATGAAAAATGACATATGGAAGACAGATCATAAACACTTAACAAGATTAAGTATCTGTTTGATTGACAAGACCCAGAGATTATTGATTGGGCACATGTACGCTGCACATAAACAATCATGTTCACAAGCCAGGAATTTGGTCTTCAGTTTCTTTGTTGGGAGAAATTTTCTTCTTGGTATCCATACCCAACAAGAGAATTTAATTTGGTCAAACAGATCCTTCATCTCAATTAAAAAAAAGGGTTGATGTGATTATATTATATCCCTACTTTGTGATTTAGGCTACTAAGACAGGTACAATTTAAAGCTTCACATCTTTCTAAAAGAACTACTGTGGGTGGAAAAGAGGCCATTCTTCAACCTGACATTTGAGCCCAAGGTTGGCAAACATTTGCCTTCCTAAAGATGAACTAGACTCCTCACAGATTTACATGGAGATAAGATGACAGAGACGGGACAGGCCTATTGGTGGAAGGGTGACAGAGCTTTGTTTGTGGGCCCTCCTCCCCAGTCACTGCATAATATAATCAGTAATATTGTTCATGAACACAGTATAGAAATTGCCAAAAGTATGCACACTGCATTTTTTAAAAATCGGAACACACTTTATCACTTTAAATCCCGTATAATATCACTATAATATGCCTATAATATCTCTGTCTGGACTAACAATGAGCTAAATATACAGTAAGAAACAATTATTATCCTTTTTTTTTTCTTGTTTTTCCACATTTTCTACCTTATAGAATACAGTAGTAAGTAAAGTAAATCAATAAAAAAACAGTAAAATTGAATTTATGGTTTAAAAAAAAAGGAATGTATAGCGTGTGATTTTATGGGTTCCTTAGTGGGGTCCCTTGGTGAGTGTTGGCCCTCGGTCAGCTGTCGCTCCCGTCCCCCCATAAAACCCGCTATTGGTATACGACGGTAACCTCTGAACTCTCTGTGAGGGAGGTTGAATAAGGTGTCATTACTATTATCATTATCAACCTTTTAAACTGAAGCTGGCACATTTGGAACCGCTGCTATGTGACACAATTTCTTGAGGACATGTACTTTTCTATTATACATAAATGTAAACCACCATCCCTATGTGTCTCTATGCTGCTCTCGGTTTGACTCTAATTGGATTAAGATAACACAGACAAACACGGCGGCAGTGTCACCCGAGAGCCTCCATTTGCATGTTGATGTCCCAGCTTCTTGTACTGTACCCTGCCAAGAGGGGAAAAGATGAAACGAGGAAGAAATAGCAAAGAGGTGGTGGCGAGGGAGAGAAGGGCAAGGGAGAGAAAAGGGGCTGAAAGGGAAAGAGACAGAGAGGAGAGAGATTAAAGAGAGTGAAAAGGAGGAGGAGGAAAAAAGAGGGAGATGGAGGAGAGCATGAGGGATGAGGGGGATGCTGGGAGGTTGCTGTAGATTGATGGAGACACAGATGGATGGGAAATAAATAAAATAATTAAAAAGAAAGGAACACTGTACAAAGTGAGCATGATGTTGGAGTGATGAGTGCAGTTGGTATGATGGAAAAACAGAGTAAGAACACTGAT
The DNA here is from genome assembly GCA_008360985.2 of Macquaria ambigua. Classification (NCBI taxonomy): domain Eukaryota; kingdom Metazoa; phylum Chordata; class Actinopteri; order Centrarchiformes; family Percichthyidae; genus Macquaria; species Macquaria ambigua. Next base: position 11,109 of record VMKM01000764.1, read on the forward strand.
GGAGATAACATGAGAAAAAATGAGGTGACTGATGAGATATATAGATCGATAGATCAGAGTGAAAAGGTGATATAACTGCCCTTCCCCCTAGTTTTTTCACAGCATACGACATTCAGCCATATGGAGTTGAATCCATTCATTATTAACCATCTGGACAGACTCTCTGTGTCCGGTCACAGACTGACCACTGCTCACATAACAGATGGATACACTGAGGAGGGCAATACCGGACAGGAGCATACCCTCAAGCATCAACACACACTCACACACACCTCAGATGACAGCTATTGCATGTGTCTGTTGAGGTGAAAATAAATGGGACACTCTCCCCTTGTGGTTTCTAGCCGCAGCTAGCTAGCTAATTAAGCTAACGTTAGCTCCATGAGTTGGTTGAAAACGCTGTCTCTGGCTGACTTTTTAAAGTTTCCAGCTGACTCCTTTTAAAACGAGAACCATGTCAAAGGGGTCTAAAATATGCACAATGGCTACATACATGATATGGTGCTGAAAGACTGAGGCTAAAGCTAAATGTCCCAGGCAAAAAGTCAGCATCCTCAGCAGATCCATGTAGCAGACATGGCAATAAGGAGCAGGATTGTTCTTGTATTGCGGGGTAGCTAGTTAGTATAATAACACAGTTTTATAAAGAAAAAAAATGTAAATGCTATTTCATTTTAAAATGTATTTTTACTTTATTGTTCATATTTTCTAACAATATGTGTCAATTTTACAAGAGTAACCTGTAGTTAGCTTATGATATGCTCCTTGGCTTTAAGTAACACTAGGTTATTATATTTAGTAAGCTAGTTAGCAGGACATGCTTACATTTGCAGCTTACAGCGCATAAACACACTGTTTTATCCATTTCTTACACTTTTGGACTTTTAAAGGTGACCTTCACTTTCGCTTATCTTCATGTTGAGAAATCCATAACTTGACCGACCTGCTGTGCCTCACAGTTGTTAAGCTATGATTGGACAAATGCTGTTTTTAGGAGAGGTTTACAGTCAACTAGAGTAGCCTAGAGTGTTATTATTACAGATAGGAATGATGGCAAAACCTACACCAATAAGACCCAGGTTACATGCAACCAGAATTTTCCTTTAACAAACTCCTCTTACTTTGCCAAAACAGGCATTCACCAACAGCAGTTTAATTTTCTGTCTCTGTCTGTCTCTGCAGGTGGCTCACCTACCTGCTGCTCCTCATCGTGGACCTGATCATCTGCCTGCTGGCCTGTTTGGGGCTGGCCAAGCAGTCTCGCTGGCTGCTCACCACGTGAGTCTAATACTCCCTGTAAAACCGAGCTATTTACCGAGACAGGAGCCATTTTTTTGTTTACAAAGAAAAAAGACAGTCTGTTCCATTTGTATGGTTTGTATGTGTGATTTTCCTATCCTGCACAACAGGAAGGAAAGGCAGAGAGTGAAGAAGCAGGGGCAGGATATATGAGAGAAGGGGTGGATTAGGAGTTTAGCAGCAACTAACTGAGAGACACATGGAAACAAAATACATTATATTTTCTTCCAGTTACTCCTAGATTTATTTACTTTACTTCATGTAGGTATAAAAGACCAACTGCATCTAAGAGCCTGAACGTTTTAAACAGTGGAGTTGAACAGTTGAACACCCTCTCATCCACATCTTGTTATCCTGATGAAGATCATTTTTTATTTACGAATGCAAAATAATCCGTGCTGTGCTTTACATTAATCTTTTATACCGAACAGGAACAACAGATACGATACATTTTAACACAGAATGAGATGAATTAATATGAGTTGGTGTAGACAGAAGGAGCTGGAGGCAGGAGTTGCCTCTCTTTCCCATGAGAAATTCCCACTGAATAAGACAGCTAAGTATTAGATCATGTCCTTGTACAAACATTGCCCTGCTAGCCCTGTTGTATTTCAACATTTGCCTTTTAGCATTGCCAGCGGTAGGGTGAACCTGCTCGGTGTGTTGCCGTGCCACTAGCTTTGCTCTACAAATTGGATTGAAGAGCTGTGGAGAGATGGGGGTGAAGCCATTTCATGTTATCAACAATATAACTTCCTGAAGGTTGTTATTCCAGTTTAACACTTGACCTGTTTTAAATGCCTTCAGACGTGAATTACATTCGATAACAGACACAACATACTGTATGTCCGGACCCTTGTATGGCATGCAATTAATTATTGTATTTTTAGGCCTTTTTTCAGATCAATATTTTATTGATTTTACCTTTTATGAATGACAAGAAAACAAGATAAATAAAGAAATAAAAGCACATGCAGGGTATATTAAAACATAACCAAACATAAGATTAATGATTAATGTCACAATGTCCTCTAGATAAGAAACAATAATATAATTAATTAATTTTGGAGTTTTGGGGGCTTTTAAAAAGAAGAGCTGAAAGAAATTTCTATGAAAACAGGATGACAGAATTATAGCATGAAAAACACTCCCACACATCATAATACATGTTACTCTGAAAGATGATATTACAGGTGATGGTACATTGCACACAAATACTGTACTGTATGTACAGTGTATGTTCACATGCAGTGCATCTACTTTCATTTAATCTCCTTACTGCATCTATAGCTTAAGTGTATCCATCTCCACTGGAATGTGATTTTCTTTTTCTTCCTAGTGTAAAGGAGCTTTCACACGGCATGAAATCCACCAGGGCCTCCATTCATCCATCCGAGCGTCACTCTGTCTCTCTCAATCAGTCAGTTCAGGGTGTTAGCTGCACTAAACTTGCCCTACTAACCACAAACCCACCCCCACTTAAGCCTCCCACCCCTCTGCACACACAGGATGAGTCGGTGTCAAGAGTGTCTGCCCTCCCAAGGCATGCTCTTTTCCAGTAGAGTGGAAGTGGTTGGAGGCTTTCGGGAGCAGATTACACTCTGGGGACCTACCGACTTTTCCTGGTGCTTATAACTGGCTGGCTCGGTGTGAGCATGACACACAGAAACAGCTTAGACAAGAAGATACGCCCACATGTGAGAGAGGGAGAGACATCCATAGACCTCGCTGTCAGCAGTTTTTATTTGGATTTTTTTGGTCTATTTCTGTTTCTGGAGGGGCATGTTGCTGCTAAATTTTCCAATTGTAATTTTATTTTTTTATGCTTTGAGCACCGCAAACAAATTTCCATCCACCTCCATTGTATTGGGTTGGTGGCAGAAATCTCAGAAACTGACATCTCAAAACCTGAGTACATAACACAGCATCTGTTGTGTGAATTGAACCTTGAAATGTCATGATGTAAATACAGCATAAGCCTATTTCCAAGCCTAATGTTATGGATTGCAAGATTGCATGTGCTCCTCGTGCAGAAGAAAGTAAAGGAGGAAGGAAAATCATTTCCCTGGATGACAGAAATCATTAAAGCTGTCACGAGCAAGGACACACACCAAGACGAATTGTCATTTAAACAAACAATGCAAATGACTGGGATGCGCTGACACTATAATGAGACAAAATCACAGCATTGGTAAGAAAGGAGAAGAAAAAATATAAATCTACTGCCTGGAGGAAGCAAGTGGTAATAGAAGCTCTGCGTGTAAAGTAATAAATAGTTTTACAGGGGAAGCCAGAGCTGTTCAGGTAACCTCAAATGTCCAAAGTACCAGTTGACTAACACTCTATAAGCCTGTGGAAATAGCAGCTGAGTTCAGTTTTCCACCTGTGCATATATATCTGCTTCCTCATTAAAAGTATTGTAATTTATGCAAGAAGGTACTTTTAGTTGGAATCCAGATGAATTAACTGATTAAAATATAAGTCAAGAAGACTACTAGTCTACACAGAATCCCACTGAGAAAATGTCTCTTATATAATAATGATATAATAATATATAATAATACTAATTTTAAACAGTAAATACATTTTGAGAGAAACGCATTGCCGCCTGAATTACATTTTTGTCAGCATAATGAGGAAACGCTTTTAATGACCATATCTGCCAAATGTTCACTCACAACAAATTTCATTTGTTCTTGGTTAATTATTGAAAAAGTCAACAGTGAGAGCATGAGACAGAACATGTTTACTTTATTAACATTTAATCAACCTTTCCCTAACCTTAACCAAAGTGCTTTTGTTGCCTAAACCTTATCACACACGACTCAGGATGCAAACCCCGGTCTTTGGAATCCAGTGCTTTGTACACCCACCGTCCCCCCCAACCACCTCCCTACAGCTTATGCACTACGAAAACATAGCACTTCTTACACAAAATCCAGCCAACAGTTATGATGCCCTAAAAATGTATTTGGCAAAAAAAGAGAATATATAAACATGATTAATATGAGACAGGGTTGGCTCAGGTTATTTAAAGACATTCCTGTCGTAGTGTGAAATCTTTAACATGTGTGTTCAATTTATCCATTATCAATGGGTAAATACCTGAAGAATGGAAACTTGCACAGATGCATGTAACATTAAAAATGGTTAATTTGTTCAAGATTAAACATGATTTAACACTTGATTAAACTTAATTACAATGAAATGCTTTGAATCCTGTCTAGAAAGAAGGACTCAACATTTTCAGTTCAAAATTGGCCTGTCCAACCTAGACCATGTATTTATGGTGTGCCACAGGGAAGTGTACTTGGGCCTTTGTAGTTTGGCATATATAAAATATAAATTACCTTTCAACACAGTATACTAAGTACATAATCCATATGTATGGAGATGACATACATATGGATGGATGTTCTTTGATATTCATTAAATCAGCAGGGGTGGTAGGGCCACAGTACAGTAGCTGAAAATCCAGGTCAAAGCAGGTTGTTGATTTGAAAAATCAAAAGATGAGAGGCAGGTTGTTTGATGATTTATTAAAACTGCAGCTCTTCAAACTTTTAAGAGATTGCACAACTCTCTAGAGTGATATCGCAAGTATACAATTACTTCTAGTATACATATAGTCAATATATGGCCAACACACAATCCAGTAATAATTGTGCTCTTAAGAAAAGGTGAACTAGCTCAGTAGCGACACGCTCATTTATTCAGTGAAGTCTGTGTGTCCAGTGTTATCTTGATAGTTATGTAAAGTCAAAGTCACAATCTGTGAGAAAGTTGTTATGATTTGCTCAAGACACATAAACACAATATAATGAGGTGTGTTGAGTCAGTTTGGCATTAGCATGTTCCCATGTCTCCTACATTTCAACTTTGAGGGTCACATGGTCACTTTCATTTCACACGGTTTTAATTGACACTTACAGTATGTGGTTTGTATGATAATGTATGGAGCCGTCACTTTCTATATCTTTTTGTATAGACGGGATATAACAGCAGTTTACAGAAAAATATTTCAGCTCTTCAGCTAAGAAGAAAATCTACTTCCCACACTGATTTAAAAGTGACTTGGCATCATCCTTGGTGAGTGCATTTACTGGCATCATCTGCCCTGCTCATTGGCCTCTGTGACTTTTTCACTTGATGTGCTTTGCGTCAGGTTTACACCCAATTTCCTGCTATTCAGTGTAGCTCAGTGAATCCCCTTTGCCCACCAGAGCACAAAACTGAAGACAGTCTCGCTTGGTTTGGATGTGACCTGCCAGCACTGAGGAGGCAATCAGAGGGCATTTCTCTCGTTTGCTCGGTCACCCGGTGTCATAGTTAAAGAAGCTCTCACAGTCCACTATCACACACCCTACAACAACAAACTGTCAAGTAGGCATGGCCTGGCAGAAACATAGGTCGGTGCTTCCCAACCTTTTTGGCTTATGACCTTTAAAAACAAAGAGGGAATTTTCCAGTTTATTTTGAACTATTGAAATAATATTTTTAAAAGCCTGATGAGGTGAAATTATTCAGTATATCACAAGAAAAAAGCATAAATTAGTGAAAAGTCAGAAATAATAAACAAAACTTTGGTTTAAGAGACTGTTTTTTTCATCCCTTTGATCGCTTTGACTGACAGATGGCAGAGGGTAGTACATTTAGGGCACTTGTGTATTTTTCTCAGAAAAGATTTTTCCATGTAACTGTATGCAGGTAAAGCACTAAGACAGTGGAGCAACCTTTGCATCTGTTCTGCTTTTCGATTTTAAATCAAGATAAGGACTCTGTGCAGCCTTGCTCTCTTTGCTATCTGTTTCCTTGGTAAGTGTCGGGGCTTGTGAGGGCTCTGTATATGGGAGAAGGAAGGAGACAGACTACAAGAGTGAAAAACTGATAAAGAGGGAGGCAGAAGGCCAAGAAAAGATAGGAGAGAGAGGGGTGAGGGAATAGAGATAGTAAAGAACTGGGAAACAAAAAGATAAGGGAAGAATGAGTAAGGACAAGTGGTGGCTTGTAAGTTCAATGTTGGGAGCTCAGTATCTTCTCAGCACATTGTGAATTGGACTAGCCAGGGAGCTAGAGAGTGTTGAAAGATGGACGGGGCCGGGGCATGCATACCCAAATAATATTTAAACCCTGGTGACATGCTGTGAGGGGAATATTGGGAAAGTGCCACAGTGGTTAAATCAACAGGAGCTTATTGAATTTTCTGGAGATTATTTCACCTAACGAGAGCTGATTTATGATGACCAGTGTTCATCTATTAATGGGCATTGATCCTCTTCTATCTTATTGTACACACACAGACACATCACCGCTTCCCTGCATACAGGAATACTCCCCCATCTCTTCCCATCTCTGTCCTTTTATTGTCACGTCTCTGATGTCACTTTCTGATACGATGAGATCATCAGGGAGGGAGCCCATTGTAAAACAAAACCACATTTTTATGCCCTCATGGGTGCAGGGAACAGCCATCCACCCAGGTGGCTGTAATTGAATGTCGGCCTGCGAAGGGTATATACACTCTGATGCTCGTCCCTCGGTTCATAAAGCCACGGCGCTGCAGCTGTATGTGAAGGCTGCAGAATCAACTCCCACAGAAATGAACATGACCTCTGACTTTTTCTGTTGATGACAAGCCAATGAGATCACCACTCCTGGTCCTCGGGGCTCACGCTGTTTCCTTTCAATAGCAGAGAATGTTATGAAGATAACTCCATTTGTACTGTACTCCATCTGTAGGACGCTGATAACTATATTAACAAAATTCCACTTTTTTGCTTTAGTTTTGAGATTGTCCACGCATTTGTCATCTGTATATATTATAGATTTTGTCCTGCATCTTAAGACATGTTATTTCTTCCTCATGTCTTGTGAAAAGACCAACTTAAAGCAGCTATAATAAATATTTTTATATTAAGATTAGACCCACAGAGATTTATCACACAACTCTGCCGAGTTCTACGAAGCTTTATAGTGTCTTTTAACACATTGTTTTGATTTTCCCAGCTTGCAATTTAATGTTTTGGTTCACTCTCACCGCTTTCAACAGCTACTTTTTTGGCAGCAGCAGGCAGCTTTTTTCAGTGAAAAAGCTTTAAAAAAAACTCTTATTTGCTCTCTATATCTATATCTATCCATCACCAAACACCAGGCAGACAAAGTTAGCACCTAGCTTGTGAACATGGTAGAGCATTTAGCAGCTAAAATGACAGATTTCTTCTTGGTGTAGAGCAAAACAGAGCTAAAAGACAATTAATATTGGACTTTAGCTCTGACTTGGACACAAACACAACTTCAAATGAATGCTAATGTTGCTCTGTATGTGTTTGTTTGCTAACATGTTTGCCAACTTAAAAGGTGATGATATGTCAGTGTTGAGTTTACAACTTGTTTCTGCTGCCACCAAGTGGCCAAAAAATCAATTCTTGAAGGTTTAAATGACAAACCCCAAGTGCTCTCCCAGTTTTCTAATGATGTGATTTAAGAAAGAAATAGTGTCCCCCTTATAATCAAATTATTGGAAAGAACTTTGTGCAAAGTGGGACAAGTGATGTAAATCATTAATCATTGTGTTTCAATTGGACAAATGACAGGCTTTACTTCATTTGGATAAATGGCAAGCTTTACCAAGCCATCATGTCCTGGTTGCTGAGGCTTCAGTTAATCTGCATTTGTGATTATTGTACTGAGTTGCACAGTGACCTTGCTGTTGCTTTGTGTCCCTGCAGGATGATGGTGTTTGGAGTGCTGACGCTGGTCCTGAGCTGGACTTCTCTGGGAGCTGACCTGGCCACTGCTGTGGTGAGCTGCTTCACTTCCTCACCCCTCACTGACTGGCTTACCCCAACATAAACTAGCATAAACTGCTCTGCAATCAATTCTTGTCGTGGCTGACAGTGATGAAAAATTGCTTTATTTACACGCATGCTGCACTTGAAAAATGTTTTTCAATGTGTGGGGGTAAGGGAGAAGAGATGATTATACACTGTGCTTATGTGCATATACCTGCATGTGTATATGAGCCAGTCTCAGAGACACACGTGCACATTTTTACCACAACGTTAACAAAGGATGCAGCTGCAATTTGTTGCATTTGCATCAAGCCTTTTCATCCAAAATAGTGCATGTATTAGCTGCATAGCTGCTACTCAAGGGTCTTTCTAGCCTCTCTTGCCTTCATTTTTTTTTGCCTAAGTTTAAATTATTCTCAGTAAAATGTGTGTGAGCCATGCAGTGTCATCTAAAAAGGTTTTAGCGCGTTCTCACTGCCCAATCTGAAATTTTTCTGATCTTGGTTTGTCTTTCTGTCACCTTGTATGCTTTTGATCTCTCCTGTCAAACAGCACACCGCTAAAAACAGCAGACAAAAGAGCAAAATCCCAAACACACACCTTGTCAGCATCATTATACAAGCCTGAATAACTTGAAAAAGGAAAAAGGATTATGACAACAGTAATCCAATTGCAGCTTTTAAAGCTTTTATGGTTACAGCCACAAAAGAAAGTCACACAAATCTTTGAATGACCTAGAGGGTAAGAATTAGAGTGATATGTGAAAAATAGAGATATATTTGAAAGAATGAATGTCAGATGGATGAGCACTGGTGTTTGACTCACCTGCCTCAGGCATGTGTGCTATTTTTTCTCAGGTTTGTTGTTGGATGTTGTGTTTTGACTCGGGGCTGCAGAGGATTGTTAACATGTGTGAATTTAAGTTGGAGATAATGAGCGTCGGGTAGAAAGCAGTGGGAGGTGCGATCAGTTACAACACATTAGTCTCTGGTTTCATCTTCCTTCTTCATCCACCAGTTTAATGTCTCCTTTACAAGTCTCCACTCTCTGTGGTCTTCATCTGCTGGATCGATGGTTGAAATCCTAGTGGATTCCTTGTGATACCAATGCTATGACACACAGGAAAACCACAGTCCAAAACCCTGCAAGCATGCAATTATCAATATGCTGCGCAATACAGAACCTTTCAACAAACAACTTGCAGATGATTTACAGTTAGTCTGCTGCACTGTGACATACAGGATGTTGTGTGCAGGTGGAAATGTAGGTGTAAGGATCGCGCTATAGGAAAGGCAATGGGATCACCAAAATCAAAAGAGGTTCCTTCTCTGGGGAACATGAATATTCACTGCAAATATGATGGCAATCCAGCCATTAGTTACCTACTGTAAAAAGTTGAGAGTTTGGGCTAAGGGTATGGAAGCATCCAACAATAGAGGAAAAGTCAGGAGGTTACCAAAAATATAATGATCCATCCTTATGGGACCATGAATATCTGCAGCCATCAGTCTTTTTCTAAATGCTTTGTCATGGCTCAAGTGTTTGTCAAGGGGAAATTATGGCCTAGCTTGACAAAAAAATGGTCAGGAGTTCATCAAAATCATTGGAAGTGATCATTTGGAGACCATAAATATCCATACCAAATTGAATCGCAATCTGGCCAGTAGTTGTCGAGATATTTTACTGTGGCTTCAAAATCCTTCTTCTTCCTCCCTTTGCTCTACATCTCCACTTGATGAAGGACCTGGCTTTACAGAAATTGCTTAACAGACATAATTCTTACAATTTGTCCTCTCACTGTGTGTTACAAAATTATGGCATTTACGTCGGCCTGTTATGTAACCTGTCTGTTACGTGGTGTCTGGCTGAGGGCTGACCCTGACTGGACTGTATGGCGGACGTCCACTCGGCCTTGAGAGCAAACATCACCGCAGCTTAAAAAGGCCTGATAATTGCCCATGCAGGGATACAAATGGCTGTAAACACAGCAATTACATGAACAGTCTGCACTGGCTCCTTCGTACATCATCAGACGTCATTTCTACGTGCGAATAAATGTGTGTGTTTGTGCCCATGTATGTGTGACCTCTCAGTGAGCGGTACAGGCCTGTGTATGTGTGTTCTTTTGTACATGTGGGGATTTTTTGAAGGCAATTGGGCAAAAAGTAGCGGTACAGGAGTGTGTGTGTGTGTGTATAACCTGCTTGCATGAAGGTTAAACAGACACTGCATGTGTGTGTGTGCGTGGATGTGACTCAGTCCAGTCTACACAATTCTAGCCATTACACATAATACTCTGTGGGGCTGTCAATTATTTTTTGGATTAATCATTTAGTCTAGAAAATGTTGGAAAAACAGAGCCTGAGGTGATGTCTTCAAAATTGCTTTTTTTTTTGCCTAAAACCATAAGATATTCAATTTAAAATGATATAAAACAGAGTAAAGCAGCAAATTCTCACATTTGAGAAGTTGGAACAAGCATTTTTGCTGGATAAATGACTTAAATGCTTAATCCATTATCGAAATTGCAGACAATCTTCTGCCAATTGAATGACTAAATATTGGACTAATTGTTTCCGCCCTAGTACTGTGTGAGAAAACATACATCTGTTGTGCTGTTTTGAATCATTTTGAAAGAGTTCGCTTTAGTTCATGCTCAGATTTTTTATGACTTTCCTATTTCAGTGGTTTAACTCATGATGTATATTATAAACATCATCCATTTTCTTTTCCATTTTATTTTTGGGGGCTTTCCGGAGCTGCAGACACTGGCTAGGTCATCAGTCCGTTGCGGGGCTAAAATAAATCGACATTCACACCTGTGGGCAACTCTCCACATCAACTGGCTTTAATGAGTTTGGAGCACCTGTGGGGAACTTGTGCAGCGGTGGCCACTCGGCCATCACATGGCCCTCAAACATGTCCCACTTTAAATGAGAACGAGTTTTGTTGCTGTGCTCTAATGATGTCAGACGAGCAGAGGAACAACAGACCTGCATGCCAGCGTGGTGTTACAGTGTGTAGACATGTGTGTATTTGTCTGTCTTTCTGAGGATCTCTGTGTGTGGCTACAGTCTGTGTTTACAGGTGTGCATGTCAGATGTTTTTGTGCTTGACTGAATGCAGATTGTTTGTGTGTCTGCATGAGAATCTTTAAATTGTATGCGTAGGCTACTTAGTACACAATAAATGAATGCGTAATGAATGCAGCCCTTCACAGAACTCTTAATTACAGACAGCGGGTTGTCAGAACTCAGAGAATCACTGTTTTCCCTTCAGGAATTGTAATAAACTTGCTCCTGAATTGCAGAGCTCCTTGGTGTCCCTTGTTTCTAAAAAACTAGCTCGGGTATTGCTGAGGAACTCGGCTCGCTTTATCTCATCTGTGCGCGGGGCTCATTAGCGTACCCCCCAGAGGAGGTTAAGCTACACGCAGTGTGTTTGTCCTGAGCCCGGGGGACATTTAGCATTCAGACAGCACAGTTCGGAGGAGACCACCGCTCCTCACTTTTGTTATTTTGCCAAGGCAGGTTTCTTGTTAGCACCGTGCAGTGGAATGAAAGTGGTTGTGAGTGACAGAATTGAAAAGTATTCCTGTCTAGACATGTTAAAGAGGATTATAAGAGCAGCCTTTTTATGTCAAAAAGTGATCAGGATTATCATTATTCATATTTGTCAAAAAAGACTTTCAAAGTGTTAATGAACTATTAATGTCAGGTACTTAGTATCACTCCTTTGCATGGTTCTTTGAGAATTTCTGCTTTTATCCTCCTTATTTAAAGAACCATTCATTCTTTTCAGGTGTGTCTTTGTTTTCTGTTCACTGCTCTCACGCGTCTCCTGTTTTATTTCAGGGCACAAGTGATTTCTGTGTGTCCCCTGACAAGTACCTCATGAGCCAAACAAAGGGTATCATCGATGCTGGTGAGTTTCAGTGTGAATGATATGAATAATATTGCATTAATGGAGTTGTAATTTTTGCGAGCATGAAGCTGTGGCCGTGACACTAATTGCGCTTTAATTAAGTTTAAAAGGATGGTTAGAAATGCATTTAATGAGCTTCTTCTGCCTGTTTGTGTGTTTGTATTTTTCCACAGATATTGTTCATTACTACCTTTACTGCAACCAGACTCTCTCCAACCCCTTCCAGCAGGTAGGAAACAGGAGCTCCTACTGAATGTTGACTGATATGACCTAGTAAGCATTGGTTGGGTTATTTGCAGGTCATAAAATGTCTACATGTGTAGGTTAAAACAAGGCTTAATTTAGTTGAAAAATTGAACATTTTGTAGACGGAATTTGGGGGGCGTTAACATTCTACAATTAAAAACGTACACACAGTGGGTATTTTACAGGCCGATTGCAGTATGTTTAGACTCAATATACCTACATTTTAGTTCTTTTAGGCCAACAAAATAAATAAACAAAGGGCTAGGGATGGGTATAAATTCTGGCTACAGCCATTTAAATGACTATATTTGAATGTCAGGTCCTTACTACATGTTGAAATATAGTAATTTAAATGCTGTTGAATGAAATGGTTTTATGTGACCTGGATGTTTTAAAACTTTAAAGTTTTTCTCACTTTGAACCTAAACCTAATAACCTAAATCTTTTGGCCCGTAATCCACTAAATCCGTGCTCAGTTGGGAGTTCATTTCTCTGCCCCTCAAACCCCATCTTTGTCAAGCTCTTTCTCTCTGTCCAGCCCTGTCTGTCTGATTTACATCCTAACTTCACCTCACAAGTCTGGTAGAACATTACAAAACTGTGAAGCATTCAGCACTACCTCCCAGGCCGTCACCATTATTTTTCTCTTTCTCTTTCTCCTGTATTTCTTCATGCTTTGGCATACATAAAGCAAACAAGCTGAAACATGCCAAAACGTTACAAAGCGCCCAAGACAAAGGCTCCAGATTTGCAGATTAGATGAAGCAATTTGGCAAATTTTCCTCTCCCCTCTCTTCTGAGGTCCTGTGAGGTTACTCTTCATGAAGCAGAGTAGAGATTGTGGGTCACATCACTGACTTCACCGCTGACATCAGTCAGTGGTGAAGTCAATTTCTGTGAGCTCTGGCCCAGCAGAGCTCAGAACTTATTATCTGGCTCGCGTAGACATGCCCTGAGGATAACAAGAGCGCAGCAACAGAGGGCAGACAACCATCACCCTGCCTGGTAAACAAAGTCAGCACTCTTTTCTCTGCCACACAGATACCCAACAGGTGCAAAGTTCACGAGCAAGCTGGCAGATGCAGGAATTCACACTGATTGGCAAACACACAAGCTCTCCCTCTCTTTCTCTTCCTCTCTTATGTCTCTCTCTCACTCCCTCATGTATTTTCAGCCTGAACCGCAGCAGTGCCCTGGAGCTCTACCCTCTGTGCCCTTGTATTTCACTGCTCTGGGCATCACTCCTGCATCAACTCTGCTTCTTTCCACAGCTCTTTTTTCTATTCTTATCATCGTCATCTCTTCTCCTTTTTCTTACTGTCCTCCTCCATGCACTTTCTCTGTCCTATTTTTACTTTACTTGGCTCAGAACAAGCTCACCCAAGCTAAAATAAAAAGCCAAATCTGATCAGGACATTGTATTGTGCAGCAGAGAGCAGTTTGACCATGGACAGTCATGCAGATCCAGAAAGAAATGTCAGATCAAAGGAAAGCAATTACATTTATGGATGGTTGAGGTAATTGACCATATCCTGTTTCAATTTAACATTGTGCCACAGGCCAGGGGGGGTTCCAGGCTACGCTTGTTAGGTTGGGGGACTGTGAAGATACAATTTTACTTTGGAGATGTGACAGATTCATTCATTTAGAGTAATGCTTGAATGTTAATTAAAAAAGAGGTATGGGGCAGAAGGTGCTGTCTTTCAGGTAGGATGTGATTATCCACTTGTATCGTACTGAGTGTGGAGGCTTATTTTGCCCCCTGTTGGTGAGAACATAAACCTACACGACCACAATGACAGACTGAAGCTACAGAATGTTGTAATGTGGTAATAGGATATTTTATCAGTTCACTACCCTACAAAGACATAGCATAGTAATATATTTGGTCCAAATTGAGTTAAGACCACCAATATGAAAAATGTTATGCCATAGAAATGTGCAATTTTAGAAAAAAAACTGTAACATTTCGAGGAACTATAAAACAGAGGTAAAAACCAAACCCCAGTAATGCTAACTAACTCCGGCTAGTAAATAAGGGTTAGCTTAGGCTAGCTGTGACTGCACTCCAGCTAGCTTGAGCTGGAGCTAATTTACCAACTTTTTCCGACCTATTTTCTGTAATTGAAACATCAATTCTGATACTCCAACATCTTAGTGTTGAGTTTGTTTTACCACATAATAAGGCAGTGGCTAAACCTAAACACAATGGAGAAAAAAGTAACACCAGATAAACTAGTCCTGCTAAAAGCTAATTAGCAGAGCTTAGATGCCCTTTAGATTGTCTTTTTGGGGTGTGGCTGATCACCCTTAAAAGTTAAGGTTTTACTACTTATATACTGTATCTGTTACACATATTGGCTAACTAGCCTTCAAACTTCAATCCTTTTTTTCTCAACTTCACAGTTTTTTACAGTGACAAGTGAATCATTCAGTATCATTGCCACGTCCAATCAAATGAATAATTTTCACATACTTTTTTTGGCCCTGTGTTGCATTAAGGCTTGTGTTTTGTCTTGCACATACTGTTCTATGTTCCTTTCTACATGTTAACTTTGTGACAAATGTCCATTTTTATTAGATTTCTGTTGTTTTTGCTGTCAATTTATCTGGATTGTCTCTTTTAAATAAACTAACAAATGAAATGACAGAAAAATAAGATCCATTATATAGGCTAGTATATAGACTTTCATCCATGCACTTTCACTTTGTGGAAAGATAAGAAGTCTACATATTCTTTTAGAAAATGCATGTACATTATGTCATTTGACAATTAAACAGCCTTGAGAACCTTTACTTTCTACGTTGTATGCTGACTCGTTCGTTATGATGCCTCCCTTAAGATCAGTGAGTTCTCGTAATTTGCATGCTCTTTACTCTGCGTGTGTTCAAACACACTTTCTTGTTTGCAGCCTCTGACCATCTTCCAAAGGTCCCTGACCACCATGCAGATCCAGATCCAGGGTCTGCTGCAGTTTGCTGTGCCTCTGTTCCCTACAGCTGAGGTATCACACACACAAACACCAAGCTATGACTTTTATGCTGTAATTGAACAGATTCCAATTATTTCAGGAGTAGCATTAGAAGAATTTTCTCATATAAATAAGTGCTTAAGTATTTTTCAGTGATACTGCATGGTGACCTCTCCACAGAGAGACCTACTGGGTATCCAGCATTTGCTTAACTCCTCGGAGGCCAGTCTGCACCAGCTGACCGCCCTGCTGGACTGCAGGGGGCTCAACAAGGTTTGTTCACTGCATCCTAATTGGCATCACAGCAGCACAACTAGGTCAACAGGAGAGTAAGTGGCCACGCAGGATTTCAGCATCAAACTGAAAGTGGAGCTGGGAACAGAGCAGAGCGAGGCACAACAGAAAGAATTTGAAATTTAATGAGATCAACTCTTATCTAAACTGTGTTTTCTTGCAAAGGTATGTGTGAGTTTCTTGCGCTGTTTAACTTGTACAGTTTACATGAATAATGTGGAGCATCCCGCTGAATGTGCATTACACGAATGGAGTATATATCTTCCTGGTGCTTCCAAGTGCTTTTTCATCTTTGCTTCATTGTGTCTGCTGTGAATTCAAGTATGACAGTAACAGTCCGCCTATACAAGCAAATTGTTTCTGCCTTTTTGTTTGTGTTATATTATGTGTTTGACCTCTTTAGGACTACCTGGATGCAATGGTGGGGGTGTGCTACGACGGGGTGGAGGGTGTGCTCTACCTCTGCCTCTTCTCCACCCTAGCAGCCTGTGCCTTCACTGTCATGCTGTGTGCCATTCCCAGGGCATGGAGACAAATTGCCTGCAGGTCAGTTCGTTCTCTGCTTGTCTGCCTGCCTGAGCGGCCTCATTTCCTCATCCTGCAGCCATCTCTATGCAGCTTCACGCGCTGTATGAGCCAACCAGTACGTGTGTGTGTGTGTGAATATTTTTTACAATAGTAAAAGTGCCCAGATGTTTTGCTACAAATTCACATTCAGTTGTGTGAGTGCAAAGCGTTGGGCTACAAAATACCTACTTTAAGTAGTTAATAGGCTGATTTTGCACATTTTAACCCATTTAAATATACAGTAATTTATATTACCAAGGCATACTATATATATATAGTATAGTATATAGTATATATATATATATATTAATTTCCTGTCCTTCTGTACTAAAGAAACACAGGGCTTCCTGGAAGGTAGGAAATTAAGCTGAAACCTTTTTGTATGCTTTTGGAAATGGTCAGCAGTAATATAACATACTGTAAAGGGGAATAAAACGTTCAAAACTCCATTTTAAGTTTAAATCAGACTAAACCAGGGGTTTGCAAAGTCTGACACTGTGTGACACCTACAGTGAGTTACGCTGTAGGCTACAACTAGAGCCCCGTGTTTTAAGCCTATATTTCTTTACATTTTGACTAATTGTCACCACTAAAAGTATGCAGAATAAAGCTATTAGCAGTTCCCTGTTTGCATTGTACCCACTGATGTACAGAAAACTATCACTGGATTCATTGGATACTGAGGAAAACGTAAAAATGTGATGATTCTCAGGCAAGTTCTGCAGTTATACAGTAAGGGGTGTCTTTTTTCCTATGATTTCTAATCGGTTTCATGGATGTTTATTTGTTATAGACATTGGAGATAATGATATCCTGCGTAATAGTGTAAGCCACACCAAGTCTGAAATTATGTGTATCATGTCTGTAGGTTCAGATTTGACTGAGTTAAGACTCAGAGGGGAATTAGCTCTGAGTCATGAGCTGCTGCTGCTGCTGACCATGTTGATAAGCAGCCAAATCAGCGGGCCCAACTACAATAAATACAACACCGGCATGCACCAGTCCCTTTCACCTCACACCGTATCTTTGCCTCACATCCCCCCCTGCCCCCTCGGGACTAAGCTAATCATCTGGCTCCTCTGCTGATGTTTCTCTCCTCCTCTAGGGAACGAGATTATGACGACATCGATGAGGAGGATCCATTCAACCCGCGGGCGAGGAGGATAGGCTCTCAGAACCCCAACGTCACCAACATGCACAGCTTCTGCAGCTACAGCAGCAGCATGGGCAGCCAAAGCAGCCTACACCCGCCCGCACCAGCTGTCTCCAACGCTCCTATGTCGGAGTACATGTGAGTCAACAGAAACCATGTGTGGAGTAAAGTGTGATTTCTAAATTCCATGTGTTCGTAATTCCTCAGACATCTGAGTAGAGCCTTTCATTCTTTCTCAGGAACCAGACAGCTCTGTTTGGGGGAAACCCGCGGTACGAGAACGTGCCTCTGATTGGACGAGGCTCTCCACCCCCATCGGTGCGTTGGGTCCCAGAGGCCAAGTCCTTCCTATAATGTCACTTCCCTCTGAGCTAACATACAGATTTAGCCTTTAAAGCACAGGAAATTATTATAAATAACTGCTGATTATTTCAGTCATATTTTCAACAGGTGACTCAGCTCACTTCCTTTCTTAAATGTCACATTTACATCACTCAAATGTTCAGGGTTCGTACAAAGTGTTGAAAGTTTGGAAAATGCTTAATTTTCACTGTTATGTTTTCAAGGTTAGGAATATGCTTGAAATCGAATATGCTCCTTGAAAAATGCTTGATTTTCAACATAATCTGGTGTTTCATCATCTACACAATCACTCATGGAAACCAAAAATCTTTTAATATTTTAAATGAAACGATCCCATCGTCAGATTTGTTTGTTGTCTCCTGGAATTTACAGTAACACTTTAGATGTGATGATAAAGGCTTCGAGAGTCTGGAAATCTTTGGTTTAGGTACTTGAAAGTGCTTGAAAAGTGTTTGAATTTGACTCTGCTGTACGAACCCTGAATGTTAAGCCATATCTAATTACCTTTCTTTGTTTTAATCAACTTTTTAAAGGCTTTCTTAAAGGTATTTAATGAGATACTCTTTCAGTGTACACTGCCTTCTTCTGCCCTCCATAACTTACAGGAGGCTGACTTACAGCACCAAAGCAAGGGGAGGAGAAGTAATGTAGTTAATATTTAATCATGAACAGAACATCATTTAGCGTCTCTCAGGCCAGATTCCCAGGAGTGAGTGACATGAGTCTTAACCCATAAACTCGCTCACTGTTGACACTAAAGGTTTTCTTCCTCATTGAATAAATTTGCCCGCCCCGCTGGGCCACTCATCTCCTGTTACCTTACATCACGGAGATAAAAATAGAAACATTTTCAATTGGGCACAGCCTCTTAATAATATGCTGCACCAGTGTGTGATGAAATATAGCAGTTAAGTGCATTCTGCAGGTATCTAATCTACTTTAGATTAGTGTTTTGTAACCTTCTTTTTAAAGGATAATTTAGAGAGACAATCATCAGGTCAGGAAAAACAAACCAAATAAATATTTATATTTCTGATAAACTGCATGTTATTTGTTGTTATGCATAAAGGTTTGAATTCCACAACAATGTATCAAAGAATAATATATTTTCTACTCTTCATGTTGGTATTTTAGTACAGTTTGTAGATGTAGAAGAAAAATATCAAGTTCTTTTGCTTATGTCAGTCATCATTCTCATTAACATTCAGCCTATACTTACAACTTGAATTAACCAAAAATGTGATGTACTTTGCCTTTTGACTTCTTTTCTAATTAATACCAGCAAGTAATGTTTAATTAAATTCTCCTCCATGACTACAACTGTACAGCACCATGCAGTAGTCTGCGGCTAACAGCTTCTTTTATATATTTTTTGTTTGTTCGTTTGTCATGTGTATGTTTGTTTGTTCGTATCTTTCATTTCTATTTCCTCTTTTTTTTTAATCAACTTTTGGAGATATACACTCAGCAATATAGAAACCGAGTAAGTCTTTTCAACTCTTCCTCAGGATTAACTCCCTCACTTTTCCTCTGTTGCACCTCCGTCTTTTACCTCTCCTTCGCCTCACATCACTTTGTGTGGTTCCTGTGCAGTTTTCCTGTTTGGCATGGCTTTTTAACTCACGACCTGTTGTCCTCATTCCAGAAAGTCTGTTTGGGTTAGTGAGGGTTTGTCTGCCCCTGGTGGTCACAGGGTGGTACTGTAGTTATGTCCCTGGATTTCCTCACAATTAGCCTCCCTGTGCATGCAGTTCTGCTCCAGTCATTCACTTCTATAGCTTGTACTGCCACAAGGTGTCAAGCACCAGACGTTGTGTAGTGCTATAGAATTTATGTTATCTGGGTACTGACAGATTTAGAGTGATGTTACAGTTATTGTTAATATCAAAGTGATTGACATCTTGCTAATTGCACATTTAATGAGTAATGGATTGATTTGTTTGAACAAACTGTAGATTACATTTGTTATCTATGCCTGAGCCAGTTTTGTAGGTGTGAGTTAAAAGAGTACTCCGCAGAAAATCTGTCTTTTGAGCATAAAACTAAGCACCTGTAGGCTTGAAGGTGGCTCTTAAAAGTTTGTGGCTTGCTTCTTGGTGGAAGATGGCAGCTGTAGTCAGCTTGGATTCACAGTAGTTACTATGGATTCCATTGACAACCCAGAACCGCGTGAACATGCATCAAAACGTCCATAGAAATTTCTCAAACCACTCCTGCAGCATCATCCACGACCCAGATAAGCAAGGTGTGGACTTAAATTCACAACTAACAGACAAAACAGGGACAGTAAAAGGTACCCGGTAGCAGGTACCCAGTCAACAAGCAAACAAGTCCAATGGGGCATAACCAGGCAGGCAGGAAAACAGACAAATAACGGGTAAAGGGCAGGTATAAATACAGGGTAGCTGATGAGGGAGTTGCATGTGCATGTAGGTGAGAAGATTGATACCACTCTCAAATATGTCCTTTAAATATAAAGCTGAAGCTAGGAGAAAGTTAGCCCAGCTTAGCATAAAGATTGGAAACGGCAGCTAGCCTGGCTCTGCCCGAAGGTAACAAAATCTGCCTACCAGCACCTCTAAAGCTCACTAATGAACACCTTATATCTGGTTTGTTTAATCTGCACAAAAACCAAAGTGTTACAGGGGGTTACGTGCTATTTCTTGGCTAGGAGCTGTGACTTTCTGAGTCTCTGCCGGTTGCCTGGCAGTGGTGGAAAGTAACTAAGTACATTTACTCAAGTTCTGTACTTAGGAACTAATTTGAGGTTTTGTGCCTTACTTAAGTATTTTTTATACTTACTTATTTACTACTCCATTACAAGATGTACTAGCTTGCATTACTAGCTGTTTCCCCGTTTCCAGTCTTTATGCTAAGCTAAGCTAACCGTCTCCTGGATCCAGCTTCATATTGAACAGATATAGTGGCATCGAAAGCGAATAAGCGCATTTCCCAAAATGTCACTCTTCCTTTAATGACTGACAAACTGACAACAGAGGAATAAATTCAGAAAATGTCTGAATCTGCAGTCACCATGACAGATTTGTATGTTCAAGTAACATTCGACTTATTGGTGAAACGTCAATACTGTCATAGTCTGGGTCGCCACTGGAATCCATTGTAACTTCTGTGAGTCCACTACAGCTGCTGTCCTCTGCTAAGCTTCAGTCTTAAAAGATCCACTTTTCAATCCTACACTTGGTGAGGAGTTGATACTCAAAAGATAGATTTTCAGTGGACTATTCCTTTAAACCCCCATGACATTTTCTTTCTTTTTAGCTGATGATTAGGCTCGGCCCATAACTGTGAAACCTCGCCCTCAGCTCGCAGAATCAGCTTGTAATGTTTTCTGTGTGTGTGTCTGTGTGTGTTTACCTTTCCTCCACAGTACTCCCCCAGTATGAGGGCCACCTATCTGTCCATGACCGAGGAACAGAGAAGACACTTTGGGAACGAGTTCCAAGCATAGACTTCTTTATCTGTCCAAGGAGGGAAACAGCATCACACACACACACACGCTCAACAGACAAAGAGTGTGGCTATTCAAGCATCACAGAGGACAGTGTGTAACATCTCGTTAGTCCAGGACTCCATTCTGTGCAGTCTCAGGACAATGGAAACACATCTGTACTGGTCTCTGTGTGTTGTACGCTCGTAAATGATTAATCACACTTTTATGTCATTTGTGGGGGAACCTTCTGCTAAATATTTCTGACACGTGCTGTCGAACTTAACCTGCTCTTAATACGATGTGTTCCTTTGCTACCTGACACAAACAAGTTAGTCGTCAGTCTGTGTCATCTATTGGTGAAGCATTGAGGGGAAAAAAGGTGCGATGGCAAAGATTTTAAATTTATATACCTGTGTTCCTTTGTTAAAACTTGAAGATGAAACCGATTATTAATAATTTCGATGAAACAGGCGATAGAAGCAATTTTGAGGATTAGTTTCTCACTGCAGTAAAACATAGCAACGTGTTCACAATAATGTAAAAAAAAAAACAATTTAAAATGAATCGTCTCTCATGTTCAAAGAGATTTTTCCAAAACTTACATTCAGGTCTCCAAAGAGAAAAATGTGAACATGACAGCTGATGTAAACGTGGCATATTATTATGTATTATGCTTCATGCTTGATATTTGTGAAGCACAAATCCAGCACTGGCAGCACACAGCAGGAGGTATTGTTAAGGTATAATTTATTTACATTCACACACAGACATGCCTGCAAGTGAAGCTTTATGTTTCTGAATCTCCTGGAGACGAGACTACCTTGAGACCACGGCTTCTGTATATAAGTTGTACAATAACAGACTGTTGACTCATTCACGATGTGGTTTACTTTGATTTTGTTTAAACAATGTGCCATTTTTATATATTTTTTCTAGTTTTGTGTGGCAATGTCACATAGGATTTTTTTTGTATTTTCTAAAGGGCCATTAATTCGTGTTCTCTGCATATCTAATCCAGCTAATACAATAAAGTTGTAGTTTCTGTCATAACTTGGGAAGCTGTGCTGCTCTGACCATGATTAATGAGAATATTCAGGTAATTATTTTCATCACTTCAAACCAACCACAGAGTACATGTTTGTATTGACTAACAATGATTTTCTGTAGGGATTTAATACATGCAGTTTGGTTTATTAATTATTTTTTATTAAGTGTCATTTCTTTCAGCATGTTACATTGTACAGGCACAGAGTGGTGCTTAATTTTGTGTATGACCTTAAACTTTGAAGTCTAATTGTGAGTTGAATAAATCAGTTTTGAGTACAACTTGATGTGTCTTCGCTTTGCTGTTGGGTGTTCATGTCCTTTGGGTGCACAACACCACGGGGAAAACTGAGGATAGACTGAACAGAAATGCAACTATTTATGTATTGTAAAACTGACAAAACTTCAATGCTGCATATTACTGTCATTAACACCAAAGTGCACTTAAGCCCCTAAAGTCTCAAAAGATGTTTTTAAGACATTATCCTGCTGAACATACTGTAATCTATACCCATAACTTGTTTGCACAATATAATATCTTGTACCCAAATACCGTAATTAAACATCTTTCCTCACAAGATAAAAAATGCAGTCTTTTGAAGTACTCCATAGCAGAGTTATATTAGCTTATAATTGAAAAATAAATGGACACAGCTGAAATTGTAGGTGAGCTCAATGTTTATATACAAAATGTTCAAAAAGAAGTAAAAACGAGAAAAAATGTGGTCACCTTTAGTGAAAACAGTACATGGTGAATGATGACTGATTAAGAGGAATATTATTGTTAATTCATTTTGGCTGCACTGATGACAGCTCATAAGGGATACGGCCGCTTTCCTGACGTTCAATCAATCCTTTAACATTTATGATTCAATCAAAAAGATCCCAGTGATCTTATTTTGCTGCCTGTACATTATATCCCACACCCTGCTAAATTAACACCTGCTTATCCTGTCGGCATCTAAATGGTTACTCCAGATCCCACATAGGTTTATTAACCAAATCATACTTTCATGCAGTAACACTGAGTGATGATTGAACTGCCATGTGTCCATTAATGTGGTAAAACTTGAAAGCTCTTGTAAAGTATCCACTAAATTATCCACATTAACACTGTGATGTTGTTCCATACTAATGGGGTTATGTTCAGTGAAATCGTTTTGTTCCTAGGGCTGGAACTAAAAATTATGCTCGTTATTGATTAATCTGTTACTACTTCCTGATTAACTGATTAATCATGTTGCCTATAAAATGTCAGAAATAATAGCAAATTCACAGTTTTCCAGAGTGTAAACTGATGTTTTGCTTTGTTATTTACTAATGTTCTGATAGCATTTTTCTTATATGTGAATTTATGATATCTCAAGTCAAAACTATGTTTTTCTTATTAGAACTTTAATTGGATGTTTGAGCATTACGACGTATGTGCAGAGTTTGACACTAGAAGGCTGTTTTCACATTCATCTGCTGAAGGGGGAAAGTTTCTCTGTGCGAGTTCAACATGTGCATTTACGAGCAGGATTTGTTACATCACAGCTAGTTTGGAGCCAAACATCGTTCAATATGCAACTTACACAAGTGTGATGAGGAAACTTGAAGCCTCCAGTGCCCATACACTGAGAATGGTCTTTTCAGTGAAGCAGGAGACTTCTTGTGTCCTGCAGTTTAACTGGTGAAATGATAATAATTTGCATATTTATAGATTCTAGATTTTTTGTTTTGATGAGGAAGAAGGTGTTGATGTAATGTTAATAATTTTTAACTAAGTTATTGAACTATTTTTGAGGAAAAAAACATATCAAACACTACTTATTATTCTAATATCAAACACTACATACTTTTTGCATGCCTTAAAACGTATGGAGGGTATCTTTAATTTAACATTTCATCATCATTTATGTTTAAAAGGGAACAGCCTGCACACTACACTTCATGCACACCACTTCAATCAAACATCAGCGACAAAATGGCTTTTTGACCATCAAAGCACATATCATTAAGATATCTTCAACACTGTTTTGTTGTCATTGATGATCTGAGTTTGGTAGGTTTTTTAATATACTGTAGGCTATATAGTTTCGTTACTTTTTTGGTAGTGTTGTTTTGTGGCCTTTTTTCTTATACTAGGTTGTTTTGGACAGGTGTTGTTTGCATGAAACCACCACCAACCTTTCTTTGTCACCAACTGGTGTTTTTTTTTTTGACTCACTGACACTGAGGTAATGTTTAACTCTTCCAGCAGATGTCAGCACAGTCTCACAAAAAGTGCTACTCAGTGGAAGCTGTATTAGTCTAACTCCTGCAGAAAAAGCTGTTGTGGTTAACTGCACACATACCACAATGTATTTTGGTTAGTATGGAACACTAGAAGGTTAAAAAAAAATGTCTAAACAATACATCGTCAACAGCTATAATGTGTATATGTTTGCATTTGTGAAGAATTAAAAATAAATATAGGAAAAATACACACATATAGATGAAAAAATAGACTAAATCCAGGTCATATATATATTTTTTTTGGGCGTAATACTTTCTATCCCATCCAATAAAAAAGACAACATAACCCGCGGTTTTATTTTATGATCGGAAATAGCATTGTTTAGCTAGTTTTTACTGTAGCTAGCTTGATACAACACCGGTGCTCCGCGGATCTCCAGGGACAACCTGTACGTAACGCACACACACACACACACACACAGACACAGAGAAACCCACAACGGCAGCAGCAGCAGGGCAGCGGAGAGGAGCGAGGAGAGACAAGGAAGTTGACTGTAGCAGGTGGGCTGCTGCCACCTCTCTCCGGCTCTTGAATTATTCTCGTGTTCGTGTTTCTAACCTGCTGAGTGGGGAAACACACAGGACGAGCGGCGGAGCGTCGACGCACTTTGAAGGACGTAGAAAGACCAGCGGGGGAACTCGGCTGATAGTAAGACACAGGTCGTTAAGTGAACGTGAGGGTGTTTAAGCTAGGTGGTAGATGCTCTTATTATTCTGAAGAGGCAGTCGGAGACCATTACAGCAGCTGCAGAGAGTCCACTAGTTAAGTGTGTGAGCGACAGGGCTGTCGGTGGTTTTTAGAAGAGCTCTGACATGCAGGTACCGACAGTGAGAAGGATGGTCCAGTGTCCCGTCTGCCGTTGACGCTTATTATCCTTCACTCTGACCGAAAGTGACCATGAAGGACACGGGGGAATCAAAGGACCACCAACTAACTGTGAGTTCACACTACACACTGTCCGTTTAATGTTGCTTTTGATTCCTGTGTAAGCAGGAATTTTAAAAACCCTGGGTTGTAGCTATCGTTTAGGTTAGATGGTTAGGTTAGTTTCCCCACCTGTTGTTAAGTTAGTGGGCAATAACGGAAAACCATAACCATGTAATACAAAGAAACAAACCCAGACATCTGCTGCTAATTGTACACTCAGTGGCCACTTTATTAGGTACAGCAGTGCAACTAATACAATCCAGTACAACTGTTCTGCCATGAAGTCTACTTTTATGATGTCTATAATGTTGACATTGTATGAAATGTGTGAATGCAATCATATGCTTACTATTGAGGTTATAGGTAAAGGTGGTCTTGTAATTGTCCTTCCTATTTATATATATAAGGGGGCAGAATATTAGGAACACCACCGCCCACTATGACCTCGATGCCAAAACATAATTTAACTTGTTTTGAAAAGACCTGAACATTAATAGGCATTAAAAGTAGAATTTATGGCACAACAGTTGCATTGGATAACATTAGATTGTGCATTGTGTTCCAAATAAAGTGTATTTTTCTGTTGTTGTTTTTTTTTCAAATAACTAGATGTTTCTTTTTAGAATTCCTAACAGCATGCATTGTTGGTGTTATATGTTAGATTTTCCAGCCCTACACTCCATGCACCATGTTCTGCAGCCCATATCTGAATAATTGAAGTGTCTGTTTCAGTTGCCTAGCCTCTCTCTCTCATGTTCAGCATGTAATACACTTTCTACAGGGTGCTGAGAGAGTACCCTTTGGTGCTTTGGTGGAACTAAGGTGGATCAATATTACTATAATAATTATTATTATTATTATTATTATTACTAAACTTGTAACACATTTAACATGCTGCAGTGTGTTCAACAGTTCATCAGAGTTGTTCTTACTAATTGCATATGCCTGTGAAATATGCATTCCCAATTTACTCCCATCAAAATCTTTTCTTCTGATCTCTGAATGTTTTTATGGACAAAATCATGCAGAGAGAGGAAGTATAACAACAGGGTGACCGTGTGTGACTCTATTTATGTAATAATTCAATGTTCTACTCAATTAGTGGTTTTCTATCTGCCAAAAGCTATCCAGTGTTCATACGCGAAGGTTTCATTTAGCCTCTAAAGCTACAGGTGTCTGTTTTACATTTGAGATGAGGGTTCCTGATTGAGAGAAAATGTCATCACTCTAATTCGTTTCTTAATTTTTGCAGGAGAAATTAACATTAATCAGGCTGTGAAGTGATTAAGAGTGGAATGTGGGGTTGAGTTAGTTAGTCAATCCATTCATCCATCTGTTTTCTATACCTGTTTATCACATTCAGGGTGCTGGCAGCATGCACTGGGCAGAAGGCAGGGTACACCCTAGACCTTGTCATCAGTCTGCCACAGAGCTAACACACACATTGATAGGCAAACATATTCATGCTCATATTTACATCTACAGACAATTTTGAGTTTTCAGTTTACTTAACCTGCATGTCTTGGGGCTGTGGGACTGGAAACTAGAGAAATAAAAATGTGAAAACAGCCAACAGGGTTTGGTTTAAGATCAAGACCTTCTAAATGTGAGTGTACTTCGTTTAAAAATCGTTTAACCTGTGATTGACATTTGAAAGGTTACTCATGCAATTTTTGTATTGCACCTCCATGAATGTGGGCTGCTCTGGAGAGATTTCTTTTTTGTTTTAAATCTACAACTGCATCAATACAGACTCCAGACACACATCCTTCGTAAATAAAAATTAATTTATTATAGAAGCTAGAGTTCTCTTGTGTGTTGTCAGTGTCGTTCCTACCCATCAAGGCAGAGTTCAATTCATTTTCCAACCTGTAATTTCAGTTAATTGAATATCTCTGTGTTGATTTAATTCAACGACGACTAAATTCACTCTGTGTGCCGCAGGTTGCCTTGAGGATCCGACCCCTCAGCGATGCTGAGCAGGAGGAGGCGGCTACAATTGTGGCCCACAGAGTGGACGACCAGGTGAGATGGCCGTCCTTTATTCTACCGCTGTGTGTGTGTGTGTGTGTGTGTGTGTGTGTGTGTGTGTCAGTAACCTGTTTACCTCTGTGCACATACAGTATGCATGCACGAGAGTGAGTGAGTGATGAGGTCAGTGTGTGTGCTTGTGTGGGAGAGGGCTGTTGTCTCCATTTCAGTACCCTCTTCCTGCCTGTCATGAGGCTGCACAGATAAGGTATCTGCAGGGACCTCGGTAAAGCCAGCAGCTCTTTTTAAAAACCAGCTCGTTTGTAAAGCTCAAATGTCACAATTCATTTGTAAAAGAATGCTGGATGACTCAGGCCGTGTAGCAAAGAGAGTGACCTTTCTAACGACTGATAGAAAGCCTCAAATTCTTTCATAAGCAGATGGCTGAAAGGTTCGCCATAGTGAATGTCTGGGGTTTAATTGGACATCACACAAACAGCAGAGCTGTGTAACACCTCTAACATAAAGCATTCGCGCTGATGGTAGTTCCGTCTCTTAGTGTGTCTGTCTGACTTGGACGATAAAGAGTTACAACTAGGGCAGCACGTACCAATTATTTCTGTTATGGATTTATCTAACAACTAAAATAAGCAGTAGATAAATCAATGATGAAAATAATCTTTAGATGCATATTTCATCATCAATATGTTGACATTTGAAAATAGATAATGAAGCAACATTATGCCCGGCTCTGTACGCTCTATTCCCACTTGTGTCCTGTTGTTTTTTCCCCCCTACTCAATATGAGATGGCTTTCTGATTTATTTGGCAAGTAAACTGCTTTGAATGGAGCCATTATGCTAATTTGTATTTTCCATTAGAGTGAACCATGACAGGAATGTTTCTGAATGAACAGAATGTAGATTGGCTATGATGGCTGGCCACAGTTATGCACAACAGCAGCAGGCCTGGTCTGACACCAGAGACATGAACTTGCAATAAAACAAGCAAAATAACTGGACTCAGATTGCTATCACACAACAGAGGAGGTTCCTGTCCTTAGCGCTCAACCACTGTGCGCAGTATGCCATGAGTTTGTTATCATGTGTACCATATGAGAAGTACAGGTACGAGCTCTATGAGGACCATGTTTACCAGCAGTCCTCGCTTTTGAACTGGTCCCTTTTGGAGACCATTTAGCAGCACCAGCGGTGAGTGTGTGATAATGATGAACGTAGTGCAAATGATAATGAGCATCGTGACTGGGAACCTGCTGAGGTGTCTCCTTGCTCAGCGTAGGCTGATTGAGGCAGTAGTGGGCATACTGGCAGTGGGCAGCTTTTCTTGATTAACCAAGACGAAGCCAGAAAAGTGACGGCATAGCAACAGCTGACATAGTGACTCAGACTTGACAGTGACCAGTGCTGGAGGGAGACGTTATATTCATGCCAGGGTGTGTTTAGTAGTGTTCATGCTGCTGAAGGATTTTACTAGAGAGAACACTTAAAGCAACAGATAATCCATGGCGCTGAGACCTGACTTGTTTGTCTGTCTTCTCAGAAGTAATTCAATTACTGCACACCAGGTCTTAAGGACAACATCAGCACTTCTGTCTGCCATTACATCATTAAAATAAGCTTGGACACAGGGGATTACAGCATGGCAGTAGTCAAGTAGATATGGTGCTGACATAGCCACCATAACAAGGCTTTGTTATTGTCTCCAGCTCAACCAAACCTCAGCTCGAAAAAAAAAAGTTTTTGTGTGTCTCCTGTTCAGCTTTACCTGCAGTGTGCTGATTATATTCCTGAACAGCACAGGTCGTACTGTATTATGTCTGTGGAGAGAATTACAAATGGACAGATATGCTGTATGGTCTCTGTGGGGTTATATCAGGTTCACTCAGGCATGTTCACAGCGAAGGATTAGCGGAGCTTACTGTACATTACACACTTGTTATTGAGACAGTGGGATTGTGGGAATCTGCTGTTTACCTATGTCTTGAGAAAGGCTCACCTGGGCTGCCCTGACATGAATGGAGGGGATATAGTGAGGAAGGTCACAACAACAACACAGGGGTGTTGTGAGATTATAGACCACGGTATGGCTGAATTTGTTTATCTGTAACTGTCACTCCTGTCCCAGCCATCGAATATAGGCAGATATGTACTGTACATACAAATAACTACTTCAAGCTCACACAAATACACAAGACTGTGTACTGATTACTTTGTTTGTGAGACAGGCAGACAGGCGATGACCATATGGCCAAGAGGTAGTGCTCAGACAGATTAGCAGAGGGCTGGTGGCTAACTTGGCCGACTGGGTGGGAGTACCCAGATCTGGCTCTCCTGGCAGAAAGCAGACAACTCGAAGCTGAGCTAAGGCTGTGGAGATGAGCTCATTGGATGGGTTTCAGCTCAGGTTAAGCCTTCTGCCACCTGCTCTTTTTCTCTCTCTGGCTTTACTCTTCCCCCACTGGCAGCCTCAGGGGATCCAGCCGCTGCCTTTCATGGACTACCTGTTGCACTCAATGGGCTTTTCTTGTCCTTGAGTGAGTAGTACACAGGTTGTTGTTGTAGTGAGGTGGATTTATGAATGAGATATTAAATGGCTCAGGTTGAACTATTTTTATTCAGCCAAGGTCATAATATTATAACAAGTGTTACCAGCACTGAAAAGTGGCTTTTATCCCAGACTGTGTACAAGATACAGGTAGGCTTTGTATCTAAGCAGCAAAGCATGATTCTAGTGCTGCTGGAGTTTTGACCTCACCGAACTGAAAGTAGCCTTGGTCAGACAGTACTTCCCATCCCACGTTGGAGTAAAAGACAGAGAGAGGTGATATCATCCCTCCTCATGAGGCTAACAGGAAAGCTATGTTTATCCCCCAAGGGATAAAGATGATCGCTCAACCTTGTGAATGAGACACCTGAGAGGACCATTTTATCTCACTACTGATTTCCATCTACTTACAAAAGACTGTTGTGGCCTTTAAGGCCACGTGGTAGGAATTCAGAGCATACATTAGATAGGAAACTGATCAAAATTAGCTATACACTACAGAATACACTTAATTCCTTGTTTTAGCTTTAATACAGTTGAGGTCTTGCCAGTGGTGATTGAGTCAGTGCAGTAATCAAGCATGTTTGGAAATGTATTCATACACATGTAGATGTAAATATCTTGTCAGTAGAAATGAGTGTTTACACCCTGCAGGATATGTCTTACTTAGCCCTCGAACTTGTTAAGCATGTCTTTGAAAGGGTTGGCCTGTCAGTAGCACACAGTGGGGAGTGCTTTATAGTGAGGCCTTGTCTCCATGGAGACACCTAGACAAGGTCAGGGCCATTGTTTTTTTTTTTTAATTCCTGTTCCTCAGTAGTACAGTCTCCCATATGGGAGAATAAGGAAAAACAGCAGAGGAAAAAGGCCCCTTTTTGTTTTTTCATGTACGCAGATGGATTGGCTGTAATAAATACATTTTTTGATGGAACATTTGTTCGGCTTGATTATTGGCAGGGCTGTCGATGCAATTTGGGGTGGACTGTAAGTGTAGTAGCAATAGATATATCACAAAGTATTGATGGTCTTTACAGAGTGAGAATTCTGTTATGTGCAGATAATGGAGGACAAAAAGCCCTTCTTCATAACAACAAGAGGAGCAGAGACTTAAAAAAGAAAAAGATGTTCCTACCATGTATTTAGTCAGGTTTTTACCTCAAGAAAAAAAACCTCTGAGGCAGGTGGTTCATTCCGATTCCTGAGAGAGAGAATGTCAGCCAGCAGGCAGACAAAATGTAATGTGCCATTTTGCCTCTCAGTTCTTTTGTAAAGATCAAGTCCTTTAAAACAATAAGCAGCATTCAGCCTGGTCCAAGTCTACTTGATGACAGTATACCCCATGAATTGGCAAATTTTCTGCCTTTGTGGATTACAAAGCACCTCACCTCAAGTGCTCAGTGTAGAGTTTCTGCCACCCTCTACACAGGTCTGTCAGTGAAAGGAGATTCAAATTGCCTTCAGCTTAAAGAGGCTGCACTGTAGTTAGCCTGATACAGAAAAAAACAGCTCCCCCTGGAAAACAAACGACTGTGAACAAGAAAGGCACTGTACTCCAAAACAAAATCAAATTTGCAATGTTCAAGCTACTGTCGAATACAGAAGAAACAGTATGTTACATAGAAAACGCCGTGCAAAGAAATGACATGACATTTTTGACCAATTCCAGGCAGCAGTGTACTGAAGGGCAGTGAACAATAGGCCTTTTTCACAGCAGACATTTTGACTTGTCATAGCAGGAACAGCACAGGTGTTACTAATAACATTAACAATAGCTGTGTTCTATTCAATTTAATCAAAAATGCATCCGATCCGTGCAAACACAGCAAATTTGATTTTATTTGGAGAAAGCTTCCTTAACATGCATCAAAAATGCTCAAAATTTGCATAAAAATTACCCAGTTGCTGTCTTAATGTTCCCTCACCCTCAGCTGATGGAAATGTTCTCTCCCAACACCATCGTCCATTGGTATAATAGCCTAGTTAAAAATCTGAGGGAAAACGTGAAAAAGGGCACACTTTGTCCATGTAGACCGTTTTTTACGAGGCAGAGTGTTTGAATAGCTTCAAGGTTGGACAAGAGAGGGGAAGGAACTACAAATAGCCATGTCCTTTTTAGCTGTGAAGATTTAACCTCCACACACAGAGACCGAGCCAGGAACGAGACCTGAACCTAAAATGGCAACAGTGGCAGAGCGGAGACAGGCAGAAATGAACAAGAAGCACAGAAGAGTTTATTTTGGGTCACAGAAGGTCCTATAGTCTTACTTGTTTGCAAAGCCAGGTTAATATGTCAACACAAATAGACTGTCTGATCCCGGGAAGTGGATAACATTTTCTCTGACTCCACTTCTCCTTCTCGGCTTCCGAGTGGCACTCTCTCTGATTCCCCTGACCCCTGCCCCTCCCTTGAGTCTCTTTACAACGAGGGCTATTGTGGGTGAGTCTGCGCATGTTTGTGTGAGTTGCATGTGATCCCTCTCGATGCCCTCCCTGCTCTTCCACTTCTAATCTTGATGAGAGGGCAGGGCGTGGCAGCTCACTACAAGGGGCCTCTGAAGGAGACTAGATGCTGGAGTGGCCCTTCTGTTAGTTCTTCTGAACAACTTTGTAGTACTCAAGTAAACACACTTATTTCCCCAGACTCACCCCTGCGAGACCTTTGCCGTAAGGACTAGGAGACACCTAGGTCTCATAATGAGTTCATTATGCAATTTGATTAAAAACAGTATTATACAGTACAGCTGTTACATAATAAAGGACATATTGCAGCAGGTGTGAATTGCTGTGTCCTTGGGCGTCTGCTGTGTCATTCTTTAGTCCACAGGGGGGTGATGAAAAGGAAAGAACTACCCAAAGGGCTTTTACTGTAACCTCATCAACTAATTATGTTACAGGTCATGCAAGCATAACATCTTTTCCATTTTAAGGGAAAAGCAAAATTGTGATAAGAGCACAATTGGTGCTGTGTATGTGCGTTTGTCTGTGTATGTGTGTGCTCTGTTCTGTGTAACAAAATCAGGAGTACAATGTTCCCCTGCTTCATCCGTGGCCACCTAATACCTCTTACACAAGCAGGAAGTACAGGCCAGCCCTAGGTGTGTGCAGTCTTTATTGGGCTCCTGGTCAGAAAAGACAGGCAGGGATTGGTAACATAGCTAATGCTGTAGGTCACAAGTTGATTCTCACAACAACAAAGTGCACATCAACAGCCAAGCGTCCTCTCAAAATCTCCTTAAGACACTACCAAATTGAACTGAATGAGCTAAAAAAAAAACTAAAAAAAAACAATTCACTGAGAAAATGAAATGTGAAAGGAAGAGCTGTAAGAAACAGAGTGTGTTGAGCAGGAAGAGCAACAAAAGAAGGTTGAAGGAAAATCAGGACAGAGAAAAGAGGAGGCACCGAGGACAGACACATTTGCAGCTAGAGATTGTAGTGCGTTCACAAACAAAACATCTCCCTTATGTCTTGGGTGTTGAGGAGCTAGAGGGAGTAAGTCTCTAAGGGTGCTTTCTTTGTAATACCCCAGTCATAACAACATGTTGTTTGTCTGGTAAGGCTCATCCATGAGACTGCATTTCCAGTAGAATGACAGCACCGGTTAAATCTGGAAACAATGGAAACTTTGTGCACAGTAACTAAGCAGGAAGTACTTTTACCCAACCCTACCTTATCACTACCTTACAACGGTGGCAGATCACAAGAAGCTGATCATTTTAGGAACATTTTGTTGTTTAGTTTTGAGGGCTGCATCCAGAAATATTATGTATGACAAAAGTGCCACCAGTGGTTTAAACCAAGAACATACAAAAAAAGCACTACTTCAACTTCATCTTGTCCCCAATGGGGAAATTTATCTTGTAACCAGATGAAACATACAACAAACAGAGACTTAAACTAAAGATACATAAAACATAATAAAATACATAAAACATATAGTAAAGATACGTAAAGTAATGCTAAAACACACCATGCAAGCTCACATAAAACAATGTATATCAAATAACATAAAACCTAGAGTACATCCCAGGTCCATCCACAGGTCAAAGCACAGCTGAGTCTAAGTACAGATGAGGCTAACAGCTTAGACTTTGAATACCTCTGGCTTAGACTGATGAAAAACGAGCAATGTCTAAACGTGGAGCTGAGCAGGACTGACTGAGATAACCTCAAACTGCTACCATAGACAGGCTAAAAGAATAGTTTGTGGAAGGAAGTGCGCAAAAATGAAGGGAAGCACATACCTTACCTCAGGCGCCATCCACAAGCCAAATTCATATATCTATATACATACTAATAGTATACCTTATGCACTAAAGTATACTACTTTTCATACTGGTTTGCAGTTACAAGAAATTAATGTACATAATTGTTTTGTAGTAACAGGAAAAGATACATGATGCGTGCCAATGAATGTCAATCAAACTAACTTTGGAACACGACTGACAAACTGTACAAAGAGAAAGCTAAATCTTTTTCTAATGCTTTAATAGTGTTTGTTTTGCTTTCTGGGCTCTTCAGGAGCTGTCTCACCACCATCGGCATACTAAATTATATCAGCACACTCAAAATCCAAGCAGATTTGATTGCATACTGACATATTTCTCAAAACCCACTTTGTGTGTCTATTTTTCATCCATCCAACATTGTTTTCTTTGTAATGAGCTTTACAGTCTCGAGGGGCTGCTAGCATTCATGGCTATTCTATAGTCTATTTCTCTTTACTCCATCCAACTTCATCTTCAAAAAACAGAGTACAGTGTTTTTTTTTTAAACCTTGTGGTAAGTTCATTGTGTGCCGCAGAGGACCTGAAGCTACTTGGAAACACTAATGGCTGTTTTTGTGTTTCACACAGACGACATCTCCCACTCTGTCATGTCTAATGGAAGCAAATGGACTAAAATGCCTGAAAATAGCATGGTGTTTAGCACCATTCTGCTATTACTTATGTCAATACGTGTAAACATGGGCAGGAAGTTAACTTGACACTGAACTAAATGGATCCTTGCACAGCTTGCTGCTGTCTCCTTCTTAAAAGATCCATACCAAAGGCTCAACAGTGCCTTTAATCTATTATATTATAATTATGATACAATAAATCATAACATTAATGTTAATGTATAATCATTACAATGGAAAAAGAACAACAAAAAGGAGATGCTGGGTTGATACATTTCCAAAAGTACTAGAACTAGTTTGACACTGGTCAGTCTGTTATGATTAGGCAAATATGTTCATCTGATGTAGATGATACATATTCATCTCTACCAAATGTTTATATGCTCAGATGGTTACAAAATTCAAGTTTGTCAAACTTACTGAAACACATTTTTCCCAATTTGCTTCTATTATATATCTTTACTGTTTGAGTTAAATAAGAATGATTAAAAGCAGAATATAAAATCTACTGTATAAATTGAGAGTCAGTTAAAATAAGAGACAACAGGCTAATTCTGAATTTCTTTTAAGTTGATTTAATCTTTTACTAAATTCTGTGTTACAAAACAACCCAGCATATGTGCAACTGTCCTCATTCGGCCATTTCTGTGTCTCTTGCAGCCCCTTTACTCCAGCATTGAGAGTATTCTTCATCAGTTTTGTCAGCTATTCTTTCTTATCGTAGTCATCGGTGAAGTTAAGTAAGAGGTAGTTGGATGCTGTCATTGTTTTGATGCTGTAGCTTCGAGTTTATGAGGTGTGATCTAAGCTGATGTTTTTAAAAAGCCCATGGAAGTTATTTATGTATTTTTTCTTAATCAGAATAAGGTAAGTCTATTCTTTTGTTGAAATGCAACATCATTCACCATTTCCTGCTATCAGTCGCTTAGCAACAGTGTTCTCCTGACGTAAACCACCTGAACATCAAGCATAATGACTTCCATATCAAAACTAGAAACTCACATTTGAAGGCAGCAATTATCTTGGTTCAGATGTTTCAACAGACACACTGCTGCTCTGCTGAAACAGCTGAGCCTTCATACTTGTTGCAGACTCAAATTCCAGCATTACAGGATGTTTGTCATTCGATATCATCATTATTGTTTTCACTTCAAAGTGAACACAGATGCACGACTAGAGTGACTAGAAGGAGATGAACCAAAATAATGTGGTCCTAAATTCACAATATCTTACCTGATATTTTAAATTTCAGGTGTGACAGAAATGTTACATATCATGCTTCATTTTGTAGCAGGAATACGGAAATATTTTGAACAAGGACACATATGAGCCTGAGTAAAGGCAGGCTTCTCTTAAAATCTCCACTTGACTTGATTTTTAATCTGAGATTTCCTTCTTTGACCTCATTCTTTTATGCCAAAAGCACAGCCATACAGCTTCCTCTGTACTCTTAAGTTGCTCCTCTGACACTCGAATAGTCAACCTGTGGCTAGATGTTGACCCACAAAGACCAGACTTGATTCTGTGAAGCATGTGTATATGTGCGCATGTCTGTGTTGTTGTTGTCTGGATAATTGGTGATTGTCCTAGTTTGTGTGTTATGGCCGACCTCCGGCCTCTGGCCTCAAGTCTACCTCTGACCTTTAATAGACAGCAACCTGTGCCAGTCTCTGGCATTCATCTGCTGAGCTTTCCTGCCAATTGGTGTACCCTTGAATGTTGTTTGTGATGGCACCAAGTGGATAAGTAATAGCTTTGCTGGTAATCAGCCTAATTACCTCTGCCAAGGAGGTTGTGCTTTTGGTACTGTCTTGTTAGTTTGCAGGATATCTCAAAAACATGTTGAGTATAAAATGTGTTGTAAATACCAATGAAATTTGTAACACAAGGATAAGGTGTTTAGTTTGTGGTTTGGATCGAATGTTTGCTATTTTTGCAGATCTGGCATATGGACACTCAATTATGATTTATTATTTTATGTTGCAGGTGACATTAATGGCACTATTAGGGCACCCTGCACTCTCCACATCTTCACACTTAATTTAGATCCGGGGGTTCAATGAATTGCTTTCATGGATGACAAATTGCTGTATTGTTCTTCTTATCCTTTGTAACCATCTGTGCCTGTGCTATCCAATAATACATCTGCGCTACGTGCCCTCAAAACCGAGGGTAATGAGCAAGGGAGAAAAAAATGGACAGGTGGCAGAAAGAAAGAAAGAAAGAAAGACAAGCAATTTCTCTCATCCAGTTCTTGATCTTTCAAGATCTCTTGATGCATTGACTGGGAATCCTATTGCAAGGACCCGTGTGTGTGTGTGTGTCTGCAGGTGCACATATGAGTGTCTGAGTTGGAATTACAGCGACCCTCGTCTGACTGTACTGATCTGGCATTCATTTGTCACAGCTACAGCCAGACGTCTTATGTAACCTCAAATGAACAGCAGACCTTGCTATCAAGCGCCCTGTATCAGGTACACTGAGACCCAACACACACCTCCGATCATCGAGAGCCCCTGAAACGGGATATACAGTAGCATTGTTGGGGTGCAGAGAGGGCAGCTCTGAGGTTTTCTATCAGATAACCAGCCGCAATTGTGCCCGGTGGACTTTCCAAAGCTTTGGTTGCGTTTCTGAAAGAGCAGCTTGAAAGGTTGCGCCGTAAAGGTCAATGCTTAGACCTGATTGCTTTCTTTTTGTGATCTTGATCCTTTGTTCTTTGCGGTATTCTTCACGCAGCCCACGAATGTCATTGTTGAACTCTGCTGTGATGTCATTGTGCAACCTAAAGATAAGGGAAGGGAAATGGTGAAATGCATGCAGAGAGAGCCCAGCTGTCCACACACACTCACACACATAGACATACTTCTTTCATGTTATGATTTTCTGAGGCTGATCATTACATTAGAGATGAAAATCTGCACAAAAATGAAAGGAGAGTATTCAAGACCTAGTGTAGGTGGTCTTCATCTATGTGCTGTAAACATTGATGACTAATTGCAAATACTTCATTCACTGCAAAACAACTGTTTACTTTAAGATGAAAAAAATAGTCTCTCAAAAGATGTATTTTATTTGCTTTTTAATTATTATGTGTTGCATATGCAGCATACAGTATACAGTATAATACATGCTAACACATTCTTATTGTTGTTGTTTTTGGTCCCATTTTTGTATTGCTTGTACGTTGGCAGTTGGCATTATATATTAGCAAGACTAAGAGTCTACAGCCATGGTAGCTGCTCTGCTAATTTTGCAGAAGGAAGTGCTAATTAGCACTAAACACAAAGTACAGCTGAGGCTGATAGTAACATCATTATTTTTGCAGGTATTTAATTATAAACTAAAGTATGGACAAATTAAAACTTTGACCTGATGATGACAATAGTTGAAAAGTTATGGGGAATTGTAGTTATTACAATTCATCCTAAGGGGGACATGAATGTGTGTAACAAATTTCATGGAAGTCCATCTAATAGCTGACATTTCAATAAAAACCACAAATGTCAACCTCATGGTGGCACTAGATGAAAAGTCAGGGAA
Source organism: Macquaria ambigua (assembly GCA_008360985.2). Taxonomy (NCBI): domain Eukaryota; kingdom Metazoa; phylum Chordata; class Actinopteri; order Centrarchiformes; family Percichthyidae; genus Macquaria; species Macquaria ambigua. The sequence goes on from VMKM01000764.1 coordinate 49,397, forward strand.
TCACCAAAGTCAGTAGGATTCATCCTCTGGGGACCATGAACGTGTAAACCAAATTTAATGGAAATCCCTCTGATATTTCAGTCTGGACACTAGCATGGCTAAAAACAGTTTTTGGTGAAATTTGGTGGAATGTTCAGCCAGATGTCCAAGGATCAGGTGATCAACTATTTTTCTAAATGATTTTCAACACAGTGAAACAGGCCATGTATTTTGCTATTTTCTTTTCTATCCCACTCTACTGTCAATAACCAGGTGTATTTCCATGCAGATCTTGATCCAGGCAGTGATTTTTTAAATTCTAAATATTTTCTAGGATTAAAATAATACCTTGGCGGCGCCTTGATGATGATCGCCAGTTGCACAGAAATTCATTAAGCAGTTTTCCAGAATCCAGAATTGGAAACATGCTTCCATGGTAACAACAGATGTCACATGGTGGCGAGGGTTAAGTGAGGATGGTGTCTCTGGGGAATAACAAGATACATAGATGGACATGCGCTTTAGATATGACACACTGATACATGACCCACAGATAAAAGCCCTTCTCTTAATCTCTCCAGTACATGCATGGTCAACCCTATGAGCTTGATAAAAGAGGATGTAACCTCATGACCTTTGAGCAATAAAGACAGGACACAAATCTAAGCAATAAAACGTGACACCAGTGTGTACAGGTGGTTTGACGTGCTTTGGCCCTATCACTCTGATTCAGACCCCATCTGCATGTTTTTGTTTAAAAAAGACATTTCCTTCCCCGTCTGCTGTCTTGTGGTGGTGTTGTCTGGTCTTTCAGATTCTCCTCTCTCCTCTCTTTGGTTTTCTTTTTCTTTTCTTAATTTTTATCTGCTTAAGTGACTATTTATCGTCTTGTTAATTACACTTAAAATGTTTAACAAGATATTTCTTCAGTTTCTCTCTAGTCTTGCCTGCTGGCAATGAGACCAGATGGAAGCCTGTTTGTGATAATCATGGTACAAGACAGGAAAACACTTTTTGCTTCTAATCAAACTTTGCATGTTATTACAGTATGAGTGGCGGCCAATTGAGCCAATTCCAATTGCTCTTTTGTCATTTTATTAGTTATCCGAGCCATCAATTAGATTGTACTGAAACCAGTGCCTATAAAAGCGGTTGATGTCTACACGACTGTTGACTTTTGTTGGCTGTCTTGGCAGCATTTGCCACTTGGCACACAATAGTGGAGGGAGTCAGGGAGAATCAACCAGGGCAGGCTGGCCTGTGAAACCGTACCACATCCAGTCTTTGAATTATGGATCCGCGGTGGGAGCTAGCAGTGCTATAATCAGCAAGATGGCCAACCAAGTCATCCCTGCTGCTTTAATGACCAGAACAGCAGGTCCTGTTGATTAGAAAACCCATCAGCCAAGAATGGCACTGGGCAAGGGTGCTTCATCGCACCTCACTGCTTTTTATGGCATTTGGATAACTCCATCACGCTAATTGGTTTCATGTCGCTGCATAAGCAAGCTGTTGTTTTGACTTTGGCTGATCCTTGTGAGGATATGAATATTTTAGGAGCCTCTTTTTTTCATTGCCACAGTGTGTAAATTCACGCTCTGACCATTTGTTTTGTCAGCCCCTGGGGTCAAGTTAAATTGAGTCAAGCCCTGCATCCAAATGAAAAGTGGGTGTAGCATGTGATGTGTCCATTGTGAAAGGGGACAGCATGATTAAAACTGCTAAAAATGACACCACGTTTACAGAGGCTGTCGACCAGGAAATTACTTTCCTTTTCATCTCATGCGGTCCTTGGGTGCTTCAGGCTTCTGGCCCGCTTGTGTCAAAATTGACGTCTTCTTTACTTCTTTAGTGGCGGCCATGAATTAGTCAGCAGCCAATGGAAAAGGGGTGATTAGTCCCAGTAGAAAGAGCAACAAGACCCAATTTAGACCTCAGTGGAAAATCTGACCTTGATCAGTCACTGCATAATATGTTATTGAACTGGACCATAGTTGAGAGATTTCTTTGTTTGCTAATATTCTTCCCTGATCTTTGACAGATCATGGTTAACAAGCTGAACCAGTAAACCAGTCACTTCTTTCCTGATAGAAGTGCAGACATAGGGGCTAAAGGTCAGACAGAATTAACCACCATCACGGATGTTTGGAAATCACGCTGAGGACTCACACTGTTTCTGTCTTCTATGTGACAGTTTCAACTGTTATTGATCGAAATAATCGTCTGCCAAGACTGGCTTTCAACTTCGAAAGGTCAGATGATTAACAATAGGAGGTTAGAGAAACGGATACATTGGCAAAAAGACAAATAGGTAGCTGATAAATGTGCTCTTATGCCTGAGTCTTAATATTAGAGTCACAGCCAGTGTCCTAGTAATTAATCATCATTGTCATGGTTGGTACAGCTTGCCCAATACTTTGTTCATAAACAGCGACACCAGAACCAGTGAGACTTTTCTATTAATCTTATCAGGCTCAATGGTTAATGTTTGCTGTATTGTGCCAGTTGTGTTTGTAGAGTGGTTGCTGTGCAGCTGTCCACTGACTCACAGCCCAGTTTTAAGCCTGTTGGATTCATGATTCAGGTACAGCAAATAAGAGGGATGAATCGATCAGCTTTTCTAAGGCTGATTCTGACGATGACTGCAGTAACTGACAGTTTGATCAGCTGATCTCTGTGTTTAACAGATCCTTCTTGGATCTGTGGCTGTGTGATATGGTTGGCCAGTCCATGTGGAAATAAATCATAGGGTTTATCCAGACATAGAACTAACTTGGTAGTGTGTGTGTGTGTGTGTGTGTGTGTGTGTGTGTGATGATGTACCTTTTGCCGCTTGTAGCGTATGATAACACTTTGCAATAGCAGGATCTTGTATTAAATACAGAGAATGAGGGCTGCAACTAACGATTATTTTCATTGTCAGTTCATCTACCAAGTATTTTCTCGATTAATAGTTTGGTCAACAAACTGTGAAAATGTCCATCTCAAAGTCCCAGAGTTTTCAAATATCTTGTTTTGTCTGATCAACAGTCCAAAACCCAAAGATATTCAATTGACTATCATAAAATAGTAAGACAACTGGAAAACATCCACAATTTAGAAGCTGGAACCAGTAAATTTTTGTTGTTTTTGCTTAAAAATCTGCTCAAACGATCAAAATCGATTATCAAAATAGTTGCTGATGAATTTTCTGTAGATCGACTAATCGATTAATCGACTAATTGTTGAAGCTCAATTAAAAACTGAATATGATAAAATCAATTCTTGTCTCAACATTGTTTAACCATCATACTGTGCTATCGTCAGTGCATACACATAAATCAAGAGAGTTCTCATTGCCTGCATGTTTTTAGTGTAAATACAACAGATGACACCTCCTCTCATGCATACACCCAAACGCACTGCATGGGAGTGTGCTGGCCTCAGCTCTCGTGGTCAGTCATGCCTCTTGCCACCCTGCTTGCACAGACTTGCTTGTTGCGGAGGACATGAAATGCTGCTTTCTTAGTTGCTATGTGTGAATGAGTACATGTTTCCATGCAACTGCGTGAGAAAGAGAGAGGATGTGTGGGAGATTTAATGGTTTCCATGAGACTGCCATGTTTCCAAAAGCTCCTTAACCTGTTCTGTACAGTAGACATCAACGCTCAGCAGCCAAGACTGACCTGTACTTCACCCCAGACTCTTTGTTTCTCAGAAGCCTCTTAATTGAACTCAGAGGACAATCTACTGTGAAGGGAACCTATGTTGGCAAAGTCTAAACTTAGGGAGCTTACCTGTAGTCCATTATTGGCATCAAAACCCCGAGGCACATGTCCAGACATCCAGTCTTATGTTGCCACACAGTGTACTGTCATTAGAGCCAGCACCTTACAGTCTTATCAGAAGACTTTAAGAAAATTAATGGTATAGAATCTGCCCAAGCAACAGCTGCTGTGTGTGCATGTTCATGGGTGGAGCTGTGTGAAGGTACTGTAACTCAAGAAACACAGATGACAGATGGGACAAGAGGTGTTATCAACACCCTTGGTCTTTATTGATTTTCCCAAGTGCATGCACATGGACAAAACTGTGCATGGATGCACACACTATTTGATATCCACTATACATGCAATTATGTGAGAGCATTGTTGCATGCTCATCAGCTTTCTCAAGGAACCCAATTCCACACGCACACACCATGCATATGATGTTCACACTAAGCTGGTTAACTTTTCTCTCTGGTTTCGCCTTGCATCCACACTTAACTGGCATTCACATCACGAAACTGCTCTACGCAGTGGACAAATGTGAAAACACCAACAAGTCCTCCAACCTAAATGACAGAATAGGTTGTTTTCCAATGACTCCCAAAACGATATATATAGGCATACCTGACCATCGTCATAGTAACAACAACAACACGTGGTTAACGTTGTGAAGCGGTTGCAGTTTGGTTAGGTTTAGGCACCAAAACTACTTGGTTAGGTTTGGGAAAAGATCATGGTTTGGGTTCAAATAACTACGTTAGTTACGTAACTTAACTCACGTACGTAAGTTAAAATAAATCAGCGTTGACTTTTGGTTTCACACAGCACACGAACAGCGGTCTCGGGGGGAAAGTCCTGTGGTGTTTGACCCATCCATCCACCCTGACCTCCTCCCTACGTGGACTTTGCCGCTCTTTATAGGTCGCCACCTTACAATAAACGTAAATATTGGTCGTAATAAGGTGCTTGCATGGACGACCTATAAAGCCAGGACAGACAGGAAAACACCATTGTGACATTTTAGTGTGGATGATAACATTGAAGCTTTTCCAAAACGATGATGCATGTTTCAGACACGGTTGGATGTTGTCTAGAAGTAATAAGAATCCATTTTCTGTTGTCTCCAGCTCTGCTAAGCAGGTGTTGTCATTGATTAGTATTGATGTTTATGTTGTCAGATGACTTTATGAACATAAAATACTGACTTGATGACGGCCTTGGTGCAGCAGTGCACGAATGACTGTTTGCCTTGGTTAACGGGTACAGGTATTATGAGCCATAATCACATTACTACTTTATACTCATACAGTCTGACAACAAAAACACAGAAAAAAGGAAACAGCAAAATTGTGTCTTCTGCTATATTGTAACACAAGACATCATGTAGAGTTGGAGGCGATAGAACAGAGGCTTACTGTGAACTGCTGAGACCAGATACTGCTTACCAGATGATGGTTATAATTCACAATTTTGTTGGTTGCCAACTAAGCTTGTGACAATTTACAATCATATCGACTATGAACGACTTAGGAGATGATTGCTAATGCCCCTGCTGATTTTAAGATGCTTTATTTGTGCTTTGTTTATTGTGCGTTAGGTCAAAATGTATTTATAAAGTGTATGCAAGAAACTCTGCATCTTGGTTTAGTTTAGTTTAATGAATCAATGGAGAGACTGTGCTGTATAAGATCTAAACAGACAATGTTTTTTCGAATGACAAAAGGCTAACATGGTGCACTGTAAGGGACAACAATGAAAGGACGTTCTAACAATATAGACGACCGTTCTTTGACAAACTAATTCTTCTGAGTAGACTCATATTGTCATCAGATTGGCTGAGACTAAGTGGCTTAAGTGCCTCTGACCTTGAGTGCTTCTGATACTAAGAGAAGTACTCCGTTCTTGTTCACAATATCTTTCCTGTGAAATGCGATCAGAACTCGTACGTCATTGCAGCTGGAAAGAAAAGTTAGAGGAGAAGCAGGAAGTAAAGAAGAGGGGGGAGGAAGGATTGGAAAGAGTAGCATCAACTGCTGCACATGCTACTCTCTTCTCCTCACGTGCTCTCATTGTGTCTTGAGCCCAATGGGTCCTCATCTTCTTTGTGTGCATGCCATAGAAAAGAATAAACTCTCCTAGGGAAAACAAAAACAGCATGAAAATGCATATCTAGGGCCCAGTAAAGGAGTAAAGTTGAAGGACAATCAAGTAGCGGGGTTGCATTCATTTCTCCCACCCCATCTTTCCTCCCTCTCCCTATCTCTCCTCTTGAATTTCAATTGAGAGGCTTCAAAGTGAGCGGCTCAGTGGTTGAGGGGGTCATCAAACAAGCCGGGTGCTTCAGCGTTACAGGCCTCAGAGGACTCTCCAGGTCCACTGCTGAACAGTGCTGATCAGCTGAAAAGCCTGGCAAACTCCCAGCTGCCCCATGGTCGTATCTGAAATAGACTCAAGGGTCCTCTGTACTGTCTTGTTTTCTTTATTATTATTATTGACTTTTCTGCCATTTTCATAGCATGAGATTCAAACCCACAACACTGTGAGGGGAATCATTTTCCTTTAGCTGTGGACAACCTGTCAAGCTAATTGCACCCACTCTGATTCAGTGATTTGTCAACAGCATTGTAATATTTTCCTCTGATGTCATGCTGTGCCTTTTCTGTTCAAAATTTGTCCCTGAAATGTTCTTTTGGAGAGTTGTGATTTTCCTATGATTGTGGGTTAGGCTTAGGCTTTGTCAAACAGCACAATTGGAACAATGAGACATCTCAGTCTTCATGTATTCATATATAGCGCGATTCTACTGCTCACTGTCACTTGCACAAAAACAAATTTTTAGCTATCGCTGCTGCTGTTCTCCCTCCTCCGGATGCTACAGTGTGAATGTCCTTGACATGTGGGCTGGTGGTTGGGTCATTATGTTCTATAAGCAAGATTCAGAGTATGCCAGATAGCTTGAGTGGATGGCCATTTGCATACATACATACATGCTATGAAGTGTCCCTGATCTGAACAGGGGCTGTTTTTGTCACAAGGACATTTCCATTTTAATGATATTTCTTACAATTATTGCTAATGAAATGTTGGAAGAAATACTGTCTAAAAAGTAGAGACTTGCACCCTAAGTTTACTTTGATAATTTGTTTTGTTTTCTACTTTTTTAGTCACAAGAATGATTTGTGAAAATTGCAAAAAATTGCTTGTTTTTCCCTGTCCATGCTTTTAAATGGGACATGTTTTCATAAATGTTTTTCTCTGTTCTAGCTACCAGTCATTTTCTGTTTTTTTCTGAATACACAAAATCCCATGAGCAGCAGACTCATTTCACACTGTACAGTAGATCTGTGATTCCCAACCAGGGGTACACAATTGTGAAGTAGCTCAACTAATATGAAAACAATGGAAAATATGAATTGGTAAAAGGATGATTTGGCCCATATATTTAATTTTAGGAGGAACATAAACAAACACATATGATAACAAATTGGTGTGAGGCTGATCTTGAATGTATTTATTGTCACAACAACCAATAAACTACAAGCTACGATAAGCTGACTGCACAGAACAACACCAATCTAAGTCAATTAAGGTGTTTTCTTAACACCACCTGCTTCAGTTGAAAGTGTGTGAAAGCTAGTTAAGAAGAATGTATAGAGGTCGAAACAGATCCCTAAAAGTAATCAATAAATCAGGCTGCGGGAGTACATCAAACAAAAAAGGTTGGAAACCACTGCAGTAGATAAACCTGCCAGAAGCTTACAACTGAGCTGATAGCTAAGACTGTCTGACATCTTTAAATGTTCCTCATATACACCACATGCAAAGATACAGATGCAGACACAGACATCTGCAACAGACAGAGAGCCATCTGCATTTTGTGTTAGCTAGCCCTGACAGCTGATGCTCCAGCTGTGCGCTGTACCTGTGTACTTGCTTTTTTATTTCCATTCTGCAGCTATGGGTTAACACACATTATAATCTAAGAAAACAGTAAATGATACTCACTATACTATAATTTTCAAATCTGTGATCCGTCCAATCCCAGTGGAATTTATTTGGGACAGTAATTTTGTATTTCAGTAATGTTCCAACCGTCCTTTTGGTCATTTACTTTTACCACATTTTCAAGCTGAACCTCAACTCACTGAACTGATTTCTATAGTGACTGACGAGAGACATATCTTCAAGTTAATTGGCTGCTCAGACGTCAATATGTGTGCCTCTTTTTTTCATTCTCTCGTCTCTCGTTCCTTTCCTTGCCTTCCTTTCTATCATTAGATGGTGGTTCTGATGGACCCCATGGAGGACCCGGATGACATCCTGCGTGCCAACCGCTCCAGGGAGAAGACTTACATGTTTGATGTGGCGTTCGACTTCTCAGCCAGTCAGGTCAGTCAAAAGTAAAAGTTAAAAAAAGTTAAAGTAAAAATGCACAGCATTTTTGTTCCTAGAATACACATGTGCACGTGAACCCTTAAAGTTTATTTTCTTCTTCCTGTGCAGGAGGAGGTGTACCGAGCTACAACCAAAGGGCTGATTGAGGGCCTCATATCAGGCTACAATGCCACCGTGTTTGCCTACGGACCCACAGGTTTGTGTGTGTGTGTGGGTGTTGTACAGGATCCACAAAGACAACTAAGCACTCTGTCTGAATGGAGGTGTATCATCCACCAATTACATGTGTTAGCTTCATGGTGTATAATCTCTGGTCAGCCTCTTTCTGAGTCGGCTAGTCTGCACACTCTCAGGAAACGGTGAGACATCTTATTGGCATCTGTTTTGGTTTTTAATTTTAATACAGGTCTGATTAGAAAATGAGTCATGCTTTACCTCCCACGTTTCCAGTGGGTAGGGACAGATTGTCAAAAACTAGTTGAGCTCCATTTCTCCATCAAGTTACCCATCTGTCTCACTGACGTCTCCTGCCTTCTGTCTGTCCATCTGTCTCAGAGATTCACAGCTCTGAAGTAAACGGGTTTTAGCATGTTTGTGCATGTTTATGTGTTTGTACGGCCAGGCAAGGACAAATTAAGACGGTACATCCTGAACATTCGGTCATACTGACACAGTAAACACTTCAGAGTTTAGCTTTCATAAGGTGGTTTGGTTTAGAATAAAGTATTTACTTTGGTTAACAATTTTTAAATACTGTATCATGAGTAGGATATCTTCAAAACTGCATTTATTCAGTTTTTTTGGTCTTTGGGTCCACAAGATTGACATATTATCACTTTATTAAGTTGTTGTTAGCAAACATTTGATCATTTACACATCTATGAGACACAGAGTGACATTATCATTCATTAGAATTCGAATTTTTCTTTTAACTCTGGTCTGGTGCTCCAAAAACTCCTGAAGGAAATATCCGGCTCTGTAGCTGATAAATGCTCCACTATGTTCACCAGCTAGTCGCTAACTTTGTCTGGTTTGGTGCTGACCATGTAGCATGCTGAAAATAGCTGCTGATGAAAGCGGTGAAAAAGAGCCAAAACATTAAAGTTACGCACGTAAAAACCGAAACAATCAGCAGAAAGACACTAAAATTCTCCATCGAGCTGAGGGGGGCTGCAGAGTTGGGTGATCATTCTCTGTGGGTTCGTTACTAAGAGAGACCCCTTTCACATTATACATAGTCATTCCATCCATTGTTTATATAACAAATACTGATTAGAGCAGCATAAATATGATACAAGCCACTGGCTTATTTCCAATGTGATTCGTGATTTCTAACACAAATCATAAAGTCTAAAAACCTTATGTGTCAATCAATACCATTATAAAACTATGACGTTATATTCTTCTTTCTTTTCAAGACAAACGGTTGGCTTTAAAAAAAAGCTGATGAATTTAACAACAATATAGGGTTAGTTATGCAGAAATTAGCTGAAAGAAGGACGACCCTTTAAAACAAATTCAGCCACACTCTCTGGATAAATAATCTAACTGACTGTGGGTGTTTCATCCCCCTTTATAACAGCGCTCAGATTCTGCGTAGAAACAACGTTAGGATAGGATCTCCCTTAAACCAATCCAATATAATTTGAGCATGACAGGCCATACATCTCTTTCTTTTTTTCTTAAATTCTGTTTTCTGTTTTCAGGTTGTGGGAAGACATACACCATGTTGGGGACAGACAAGGAGCCAGGCATCTACGTTCGAACGCTGAACGACCTGTTCCGTGCCATTGAGGAGACCAGTGACGACATGCTGTATAGCGTCTCCATGTCCTATCTGGAAGTCAGAATTTCATTTTTTACTTGTCTCCACATTTATCCTCATCACGAGCTCACAGAAACATCTCGTTAATGCAACAGTGATGACTAATCTCCTAATTACCCTGAAGTGGGGCTCAAAATGTTATAGCCATTAACTTGATTGCTTACTCAGAGTTCAAAGATTTCATCTGATTTCTTCACATTTGAATTGTCTTTATCTCTCTCTGTTTCTGTCAGCGTCACAATTAGAGCTTCTTCTTTCACCGTCATCTGTTCACACTGATAAGATCGGAGGTTGTTAGCTAATGCCAATTGCAGGTAGACCCTACTGGTGTCCTTTTACTTTTGCCTGGCCTGTAGAGAAGCCCAGACACAGATGAACAGACTTTGCAGAACAGGTTAATTTCACACTGGTATTTGTGTGTTTTTATATGCCTTGTGTTTCTTTTATATCTTGTCTTGATTATCTTGATTGTCTTGTTTGAATAGCCTTTTTGAATTGTTGTTGAAAGGTTCTGCACAAATACACTTGCCTTGCCTCCCCTTGCCTTAAAGGCTTACTACTGCTACCTCGAAAAGAAAGTTGCAGTCTTTCAAAAAAAACCCTAACTGACCTTTATCGATGGCCATTTAGCGGTTTTGTCATGGTGTATTGTCAGTGGAGGCAGTTAGTGACTGAAAGGCAGCTAAATGAAGCAGTAATTTCACCCATTTATTGTGTTTTTTCCCATATTCCCCCTCTGCCTTTTTATTTCTTTTGTTTTGTTTTAGGGTGTCTTCTTTTTTTGTCTTTTCTTTCTTTCTTCTTCTACAGGCAAAAGATCACAGGCTAAAAATGCCAGTGCCACTTGAAACTCAAATATTTTCTCAATTTATATTCCAAGTGGATATGATGGTAGCCTATTTAGTTTTGTTTGTCTTGTTTGTCTCCATGGTATTCTTTGGAGTACAAATACGGACTATTGACTGATTATTTTCTCTCATATCAATACAAAATGTATGTTGGTGCCGTTAGCTGGCTATAGGCTGTAGGGTTTACACTGTGTTTAAGTGAAACCTTTCTCACAGAAAATATGAGGTGAAGTGAGGCAACGTGAGGTGAGGCAAAGCGTTAAATCACCCAGACTGTGTTAGCATTACTTCTTCCAGGGCAGCTTGGTGTGTCAGGACCTTTAGATGTTGTTGTTTTTTGAGCCAAGTGGCATGAATAGAGACTTATTGAAGACATTACAAGGGGACAGCAGCAATGATGCTACCAGACCATCACACAGAATTAGTTTAAAAGCAAAGGATGTTTGTCTGTCTTTTGTCTCATTCTCTGTTACTTCAACTTGCTAGCTTGGACAAGATTTACAAACGTTGTAAAACACCACAGTATGTAACCAGTTACACACTGTAGGTGTATAGGTGCTTTTGTCGCACAGAAACCCGCAGTACTTTCAGGTGTGGAGTGATCTGTGGTCCTGTTGGCTGAGTGATTATCTCTGCCTTTGTCCCTGGATGATGAACCACAGATAAGACGGCAGGCTGATGATGGCGGTTTGTCTGTGTGCGTGCTGGCTGTGGTTCCAGACCTCATTACCAAGAGGCAGGTACAGCTCAGTCTGTGTGTTTAATGACAAAGCCCTTAATACCACTGGATACAATGGCGTTGGTTCATTTGACTCTGATAGCAGTAACAGAGCCTCAGTGGTGTGACTTTCCCATTCCCATTTAAAGAGGTAATTTTTGGCTTTTCTTGACTTTGGTCAATTTGAAATTAGCATAGTCATACAGAGATTTCTTAGTGTATATGGTACTCATAGTTTTGAATAAAGTTAGCCTTTTCAAGTTATCTTTTTACGCTTTTCACCTTGCATGTAGCAGCTATTTGGTTTTTGAAATAAAGGAAATATTATATCGTGTGTGAACCTTGGAAATTGACTGCCCCATTCAGGATCTTTTTTTTTTACGATTTTAAGTGAACAATTTGTCCATCATAGCTTTGCTCCCAAAAGTCGTTCTGGAAAAGATGGCAGCCTGAATATAAAGAAGAATGAGTCATATTTCAACATTCAGAAATGTTCAGATTGTCAGGAAAGGAAATGAGAGTGAGAGAAAAAGAGAAAGGAAGAGCAAAGGGTTGGGAGAAAAAGAAAGGGGTACAGACAGAAAGAAAGAGTCAGATGATGAATATAACATTGTATAAAAAGAGCAAATATGAAAAGAACATTAAACCTTCAGCTGAAAATGGCACAATATAAACACTTGTTGAGTACAGACATTAGAATTACATTCTGTCTTCAGTGCCAAAAGCTATCATTATGTTCAATGATTGACAATGTTATTGAAGCTTAGCACTGGAGGTGGGTGGAAGTGAACATTTTCCTATTAAAATGCCAATCATGGAGTCTGGATGTTCTCTGGCCTGTATTGTACAAGTCTTGATGATGAATCCTGACACAAGTCTATGTGTGACGTGTGTGTTTGCTGTTTCCAGGGAGTAATCTGTTGCCACTGCTGCCTCGCCACAAAGAGGTTAAACGCCATTTTACAGCCTGACTGGGCGGTGTGCACACATCCGCTACTTTTCTCGTTCAAATCGCACTCTCTTTCACACGCACAATCTCTACAACACATGCACAGAAACACATACAGCAAATAAAAAATAAATAAATATACTGATAAATATACAGATAAAAAAGGCACTTTCAGTTATTCTTTAGCACGCGCATGCAGTGCTCCCTCCCCCTTTTCTTTTATGTTTATTCTGGTTTAGTCTCCCAACTCTTCTCACCTCTAGGGACCTCAATGGAAGGAGAAACCTTTTTAGCTACTGTACACTAGCATCAAGGATGGCAATGTAAGTCTGTTGGTCAGTCCACCACATTTGGATATTTGATGGATTGCCATGAAAACTGATACAGATATCCATGATGACCAGAGGATGAATCCTACTGACTTTGGTGATCCCTGACTTTTCCTCTAGCGCCACCATGAGGTTAACATTTGTGGTTTTGACGGAAATGTCTCGACAATTATCTGATGGATTGCTATGAAATTACGTACAGATATTCATGTTCCGCTCAGGATGAATTGTCATCACTTTAGTGATCTCTTACTTTTTCATCTTGCGCCACCATCAGGTCAAAATTTCAGTTTGTCCAGTACTTTGGTTTATAACCAAATACCTGCAAAACTAATGACATTCCCATCAGCCTCAGCTGTACTTTGTGTTAAGTGCTAATTATAAATGTTAGCATGCTAATACACTGAACTAAGATGGTGAACATGGTAGACATTATACCTGCTAAACATCAGCATGTTAGTATTATGTTTTTGAGCATGTTAGCATGCTGACGTTAGAGCCGTAAGCGTGGCTGTAGACTCTTAGTCTTGTTTGAACTTCACCAGCAATGAAAAGAGTACAGATGGAAAAAATAATAGAACAAATATCCAACTGTCAGTGTCAGTAAAAGCATCCGCCTTTCAGAGTTTGTGGCTGGGGTCCGCTCGACAAATAAAAACTGTCTTTACAGCTCCCACCTCCCAGTGGTTTGTCATCCAGTGGTCACTTTCCAGGATGTCACTTCCTGCACTGAGCTTTTATGTGGGTTTAGGGACTCTCGCTGCACCATCAATGTCAGTACAGAGAAGTTACCTGAATTTCCTTTTAGTGAAAGAAGAGCACTGACTCCGGCTGATGACAGCCTGCCACCCAACAAGCTGTGGTTTCTAAATGACAAGTTGCTGAAAATATACCACTTGATGTTTGTGCACCAGGTTTGGGTCTGTGTAGGAGGCCTGAGAGCCTGAATGGAGCCTTTTCAATGGACATAAACATCCTCCCAGTTGATTCATGTCTCTTACTCAAAGGGACATAACTTAAGGATGTGGAGCAGATAGATAAACTGTTGCATTTACCTGACTTGTACTGTATTTAATTACGCTCCACTGAGACTTTGTACATTTTTATTGCAGGTGCATTCAGCTGACGACTTTATATTTCTATCTGTGTCTTTTTAGATCTACAATGAGATGATCCGTGACCTGCTGAACCCATCCTCGGGCTTCTTGGACCTGAGAGAAGACTCTAAAGGGATGATTCAGGTTGCTGGCATTACGGAGGTGTCTACCATCAATGCACAAGAGGTCAGACGAGCTACCTAACCGTGCATGACATGACTTCTCATTTATTTATTTATTTTAATCAAAACATTGAGATTTCATCCAGGACAACTGCACACATGACAAAGAACTCTACCTGTGTGTTTTCAGATCATGGAATTGCTGATGAGGGGCAACAAACAGCGCACCCAGGAGCCAACAGCCGCCAATCAGACATCATCTCGCTCCCACGCGGTGCTGCAGGTGGCTGTCAAGCAGCAGAGCCGGTGTCGAGACGTCCTGCAGGAGGTCCGCTTTGCACGCCTCTTCATGATCGACCTCGCCGGCTCTGAACGAGCAGCACAGGTGTGTGTATATATACTCAGTCAGGAGGTGTTTAAAAGGCTGAAATGATGTTTAATTGGGAGTTGTAAAGGTGGACAGTGTATTCGCTGTTTGTGTATCTAGGTGGGTGCATTTACTTTTGTCAACTACTTTTCTGCCAAACTCAAGTTTAAGTTCAAAGACTTGGCTGATGTGCCCATTACATACACAGCTTCTTTTAATTATGGACACATTACACATGTATAGCCTCAAAACTACAAGGGTCTGCTTTGTGAGTGTGTCTGGACTCTGTAGTCTGCTCACTGGGGATGCTTGGCAGCGTATCTTTACAACAGTCCAGAGGATTGAGGTTCCCATAAACCTCAGGAGACTTTAATAAAAGCCTCTTTATATCTGCCATTGTGGCCCACTATGAAGTTCATTAAAGTAATACACCAACCGTTTGGCAAATGGGATCACGTTATAGTGCAACACAATGCTTTGCAGCTTCACAAAAGCAAAGTTAGAACTGTGTAAACCTAGCGCTTGTGGAAAGTACTTGTACTTTACTAAAGTATTTCCATTTCATGTCGCTTTATACTTCTACTGACACTCCACTACATTTATTTGGCAGCAAATTTTCTGAAGTAAAGGATGTGAACACTTCTTCCATCACCTGCGATTGGTCTTTTTGTCACATGAAAAAGCATCAAAGAGTTTATTTATCAGAAGAGTAATGCCTGCACAATGACTCCAAACCACAAGTGTATTTAGATGGATTCCTTTAACCAAGATGATTGTAATCATCATGTTGTCACTTTCCCTTTCTCTCTCTGTATAATGGAAATAATAAATAAGGAAGATTCCACCCCAAAACATGATTATATATGGAATTATTTTGTTTTTGTGATTAATATTTCATTGATTTTACCTTGTACAAGTAACAGACAAACTAGAGGAACACATACAGTGTTCCTGTATGGGGATAATAAAAAAACATACCCTTTACAAAGAAACGAATACATGCTTTTGTCGGTCAGATGAATGGCTTGTCATTGCCGCCCATGTTAACACGTCCATATCCTTGCACGCCATGAGAGCAACACGCAAACAGTCGGTGAGCAAGAGCACTTATTTACCATGGAGACAGCTTGAAAGGTTCACAGACATACTATTAATGAATAGCACATATGGCCTCCATTGGGAATTAAGCAGAACAGAGAGATGTATGTCACTTGAGGCCACAGGGAACATTTTCTTTGCCTCTAAAGAAGAGGAGTGCATGTGGTTAGTAAGTTGATTTAGTTCAGCCAAGTATTGATAGACCAAGGGTGGGAGGTAATGCCATCTCCTGGGCAAGAGTGGAAACATGACAACTACTCTGAAATAAACAGCCAAGAGCCTATATGTTGAGAAGAGATTAAATATTCATGACTAAATAGGCAACAAGCAAAGTTTAAAAAAAACCCATCCTTTTTTATATATATGTATTATTTATTAAGAGGTTTAAACTCAAAAACTCAGCACATCTGCTTCATCAGGACTGTGTGGGCGTGATATGATCAGATTTGATTGACAGCGACCAGACAACCCAGATTCAAATGTTGCTAAATCCTGATTGGTTCACGAAAGTATGTGACATCACCTGTTCCTATCTGAGCCACTTTAAACCAGTGAGAGGAGGACAGAGGGAAAAACGTCAGCAGAAAGTACTGTGTTCATAATGCTCATAGTAAGAAGTTGATTAAGAAAGTACGTTTTCAGGGCCTTTAAGGCGCTGACCATGTAATCACAAAGTCCCTGGTTTGAGTCTAGCTGGGGACATTTGTCGCATGTTATTCTCCATCTCTCTCTCTCCCCTCATTTCCTATCAGCTGTCTACTGTTTACTCTGTAATAAAGGCATAAAAATACTTTTTCTCACTCGCATCTATCTATCTGTCTGTCTATTAGACTCAGAACAGGGGTCAGCGGTTGAAAGAGGGGGCCCACATCAACCGCTCCCTCCTGGCTTTGGGCAACTGCATCAACGCCCTCAGTGACAAAACTGGCAACAAGTATGTCAACTATCGAGACAGCAAGTTGACTCGACTACTGAAGGTACAGAATTTATAGGTGACCAGCTCCAGCATATCATAACTGTTTTGATTCAGATATTAGTCATGTATTATTTTTCATCTGATGACCTTGATTGACAGGACTCGTTGGGCGGGAACAGCCGAACGGTCATGATAGCCCACATTAGCCCTGCCTCTATGGCTTTTGAGGAGTCTCGTAACACGCTGACGTACGCCGACCGTGCCAAAAGCATACGAACACGGGTGAGCTCAGAACACATTTCATCTTTTAGCCTCTTTTCTGTCTTTACTACAATCAAAATAGAGATGAGAGGATTTCATGATGCAATGAAACATTTCATTACATTTCTTGAAACTATACTTCACTGTAAAATATGCTCATTAGGCAGCGACATTACACTTTGTTTTAATATTGTAGTTTTTACTGCACATATATCTTTGTAAGGAAGATTAGATTCATGGTGTGGTGTAGTTCCTTCCAAGAATCAAATGAAGCTACTTGCAGTTAGAAAAAGCAGCTGTCAGTGTGAAATTTGAGTCCCATGTAAATCTCTATGTATTCTTTTGTGCTTCAGGTAAAGAAGAACCTCATAAATGTGTCATACCACATTGCTCAGTACACCAACATCATCTCAGACCTGCGCTGCGAGATCACACGGCTCAAGAAGAAGATTGCAGATCAGGCGAGCCGCCAGCTCAACTCGGACCGGGCGGACATCCGCCATGTCCAGGGTAAAGTCCACACTGCCTCCTCCAGCACATGAACAACTGCCAAATGAAGCGGTTTTCTAATATTTGTATTCTACACTGCCTGTTTATGACTATGTCCTTATTCTCCTCTGTGCTCATAATCTCTCCCCACTCATAGCGGAGGTCCAGGCCCACTCCAGCCATCAGAGTCGGGCCGAGATGGACCAGTTGAGGGAGCAGCTCCTGGATGCCTTCCGCCAACAAATGGAGATCAGGAGGAGCCTGATGGAGCTGGAAAACAGCAACATGGAGATCCAGATCGACACCTCCAAACACCTGTTAACCATTGCAGAGTCAGTGTTTAGCATTTATATTTAAAATAATAATAATAAACTTTATTTATACAGCACTTTTCAAAAAAAGTTACAAAGTGCTTTACATGGTTGAAACAGGAACAAAAACATGTCTGGACTAAAATGAAATAAAATCACACAATTACAATAATACAAGAACAAAATGGAAATAAAGTATCCAAAAGTAATATAAAAAAATAAAAAGCAATAGCATTAAACACATTTTTTAAGGTATTTGTTTTTCCCCTCCTTTCTGATAGCGTACATACAGTAATCTGTAATCCCCTGTGTGACATTCAGGAACCCAGTCAGTTGACAAAAAAGTTGAAAATTGACTTACAGTATGTGCACCTCAAATCCTCAAAATGTGTCTGAGAGTGATAATTATACCAGCTGTGTGCAAGGTGTATTGAACAGCAGGTAACCATAGCAACCGCTTTGTGCTACATTCAGTTAACTCTCACTGGTGAAACTGACCTAACCATGACTTTGACTGAGAATCTTTCAAAAACAGATGGATTATTCGAACTGTGTCCATTCAAATGAAGCTGAAGGAAAGTGATCATTATGATCTAGCTGCAAATTGCAAACCAGATGGCATCTAATTATTGCTGGCAGTTAAAATGTTTGTGTGTGTGTTTTATTTTTTTTTCTCCTAGCTGGGAGCAGGAGCGGAGTAGGCGCAGGAGGAAGTGGCGGGCTGAAAGGAGGAAGGAAAGTGTAAATAAGGACGAAAGCGAGAAGGACTCTGACTCCCCGGAGTCTCCTCCAGACAGCACGGAGACCCAGCAGGTGGCGATGGCCCGAGAAAACCTGGTTACCCTCATGGCTGAACAGAAAAAGATCCACAAACAGAAGGTGGGATTCTTGATCTACTTTTTAAAACAAAGGGGAAGTGATTCACGTACTTGTGTTTGTCCCTGTAGAATATACAAACTAACCACTTGCTTCTAATGCCTTACAAATAGGTTGAGGCTTGGCTGTGATTTTACATCTTTTTACATTTTTGATCAGTAGAAAAACAAAATGTTGCACACATCTTAGACCGTTCTTTTCCCCGCTCGTCCTCAAGGCGTTGCTCGAGCGCAGATTTCTGGAGCTCCGGGATCGGGCACGGCGCTTGGAGGAGCTGCTGCCTCGGCGGGTGAGCTCCGAGGAGCAGCGCGAGGTCCTGGGCCTCCTCTGCAAGGTCCATGAGCTGGAGATCGAGAACGCAGAGATGCAGTCCCACGCGCTGCTCAAGGACAACGTCATCCGGCAGAAAAATTTTGTGGTGCAGCGCTTCGAGCAGCACAGACACCTGTGTGACGAGATCATACAGCAGCAGAGACAGTTCATTGATGGTGAGTCTATCAGCCTATCTCCATTTAATATCTGTTGTTGGGTTAATTGCTGTGTAGGTCCTTTCCACAAGTCTGGTTTAGAGCTGCAACAATTCATTAAATTGATCGAATCGAAAGAAAATTGATCTGTAGCTGTTTTGATAATCTTGTTTTAAGTGTAACTCCACCCTCAAATTCAGCTAGAACCCTCTCTCCCAGCAAATTTAAAAAATGCAACGAGTGACGGAAAAACGACTGTTAATTAATCCCAGGGGTGGCGGTTAGATCCCCGGCTCCTCCTGTCCAAATGTCGAAGTGTTCCTGGGCAAGACACTGAACCCTAAATTGCTCCCGATGGAGGCCAGCACCTTGCATGCCCTTTGGGAACCGATAAGGTTGAAATGCACTATATAAGTAATACTAGTAATAATAATAATAGTAAGTCCATTTACCATTTTTTTATTATGTATTTCATGATGTAGTTAGGTGTCAACCGGTTGACTCTATGTCAGCACTGGCCTCGCAGGTTCAGGGCTGATTTAAAACAGTAGATGGCGTGTTGAGCCATTTTCAACCCATGACATTTGGTAAGAAATGTCAATATTAACACCAGCACTGATGTATTTCATCACAGTACAGTCATATTATTTAGTTTACAGCTCAAAAAACACGTTTAAGCGTGCAGCACCTCTTTAAGTCCCTTTTCAAGCAAAAATGCCAAACATTTGATGGTTCCAGTTTCTCAAATGTAAGATATATCTGCTTTTGTTGGTCTTGCATTATAGTAAATTGAATATTTTTGGGGTTTAAAAACAAGACACTTGATGAGGTAGTGATGATGTTTCATAGACCACATCGATTAATCAAGAAAATAGCAGGTGAATCGATAATGAAAATAATCAATAGTTGCAGCCCTAGTCTGGTTTTTGTTTTAGGCCCAGTGAATTTCTGGTTTACTGAATAATGTGTGTGTGTGTGTGTGTGTGTGTGTGTGTGTGTGTGTGTTCCAGACCACAGTCTGCTGGTACCTCCACACCTCCAGGAGCTGTATGATATGTACATGAGGGAGCTGGATGAGAGGAAACTGGACAGAGCCATGGCCCTGGATAAGGTGACCATCAGACACACCATCAAGGTAGCCCTGCATGACAAATCAAATGGAGAAACTATATAAATTATACAAAAATATGAATAAAGGTGGCCTCGATGAATGTTGATACAAATAATTCCTAATAAACACTCTGCTCTCATTTCCAGGAGGGCTCTCTACCCAAGATCACCCTGCCCGGTCAGGGTCGTGACAACATGCAGGACATGGACTCAGACCAGGAGAGTGTGCGCAACATGTGCTCTGATAACAGACGGGGTCAAGCCAAAATCCGTAGACACACTTTGCCCCCCATTCTGCCTGAGCCTGAGCTGTAAGAAGACCCCTTGTTCATATGTTTCCCATTTAAAATAATACAACTATAAACTGCTCTTATAGTAATAATAACAGCAGACTTCACTTGTTCTATCTCTTTCACTGTGTCAGGGACAACAACAGAGTTTTTAAGAATAGCCCTCACGCCAGGCAGATGAAAAACTCAGCTGTCATGACCCCTCCTCCGATCCACATTAATGGGAAGGGCAACAGAGAGGTGAGGACAATTCTAATAGGCAGTATTTGCCCTGGTTCAGTCCAGTTCAGTAGCGATCCCTGAGAGGAACCCTGTGCTGTGAATTAATACAGTCTAGTCAGGTGTTGCTTTTCACTTCAAGCAATATGGGTTTGAATTCAACTCACACAGATATTTCACTCTGGTAGAACATTTCCATTTTCAACCCACGCAGCTCCACAAAAGAAACTCCAACATAAGCTGTAATAAGTATTCACTCTCAGCTCTTGAATTCATTGTTTTTTGCTCAGCTTTTCATGTTGAAATTTGCAAACCATCAGAATTACATCTTTGTTCCAGGCTTGAATATTACCTCCATCTAATCTTGTCTCTATGCAAATGTATCAGGAGTGTGAGTCATAGACAACATGAAGGAAGAAGAGTTGTGAGTGCTAGAATCCAAATGCCCTATTCAAAGGAAAAAAAAATCATTTTGGAGAGACACAGAATTGATTAAGATGGCACTCAACCTGACCTTGACTGAAAGCAAAGGACTGCAGTGGATGTCTGATCATAATGTGGCATTCTGCATCTCATGTTTGCAGCTGCAGCCGCTGGCTCCTGAGAGCTCTCTGAGCTACAGCCACCTCAGCCACAGTGTCAGCAGCCACCTGGACTCATCGCCCGAAAGTAGCGAGGCTGGCGCTGACATCCCCCTTTCGCGAACTGGTAAGATGTTCTAACGAGTATATGAGCAGTATGGGTTAGTGGAGGGATAGTTTGGGTGAATGAACTGTTGGGCTGGTGCGAGCACATTCAACAGTACATTTTTGAAACAGTTTCCTGAATTTGTTTCTGAAATGTGTAATCTGGGACAGTAGTAGGGTAGAGGAAACCGAAAGTACCAGTTATTTGGATTTTTGTACATTAATAGTAGGGCTGCAACAAAAAAAAATCGATTAATCTGCTAATTGCAAATTGCTTGTTTTGTCTGATCAACAACCCAGAACCCGTGTATTCATTTTACAGTAATATAAGTGATAATGATAATATGATAATATGAGGAGCTAGAACCAGCAAATATGTGGCATGTTTCCTTTATAAATGACTGAAGTAGCCCTTTGATGGACTGTAAACCTGGGCTTTTATCCAGTTCATGCAAGTAAATACAGGTGTGTAAAATAACAAACATCTCCCTGTGTCTCCACAGAGCGGCAGCAGATCCTAAAGGGGGTCCAGAACATTGTAGTAAAAGCTGCCCGTCGACGCTCCAAAGCCCTGGAGGTGGATGCCTTGCGGTTGCCCCCTCCCCCCTCTCCCCTGGACCCCAAGAAGCAGAAGAGCAGCCTCTCTTTGAGCGAGGCACCCCCTAGAGGTTTGCCAATGTGGCGCGGCAGGCAGCCTAGCCCTGAGCTCAGACACGCCACCTCGGACGATAATCTGTCCAGCAGCACAGGTGAGGGGCCTGGCCTGCAAGTGACCTGGACACGGCCACGCAACCGCCAGGTCGCCACCAAGAACCAAACGCCCCGCGAACTGGACTTTGAGGCTCGCCGCAAGAAGAGGCGCTCGCGCTCTTTCGAGGTCACTGGTCAAGCAGTGAGTATTTTCCAGATTCTGCATGTTCAGTATTATTATTGTAACATTTCTGAGTACCTCCTCAAGACACGCTGATGTATTTACATTAAATATTGCTGCTGTGTGTAAGCTGCAGTAAGTGAATTTTGGCCACTAAAAGGAAGAAAGACTCCAAAGCAAATGGCAACCAGCCTTAATATACTGTATCAGCTTATCACACTCCTCTTTTTTGTCTTTTTTATATTATTATTATGAACACAACATACAGAAAAATACATGCCCTATTTGTCACTAATCAATCACTCATCACTACATTGTGCCGTCTAAACAAAAGCCCACAGTAACAACAAGAACTGGGGTTAATTCAGTCTGCTATCAGAGCCCTTCATGCATACACACATAGAAAGCATACTGTACACACAAAAAAAAAAACAAGAAAGGTCTGTATATCCAGCTTCAAATAATTTTGTCAAGTTTATGTGGCAATGCCAAATTTCATAAAATTCTTGTTGCTTCCTTGGATATTATAATAAGCCTGGTAAAATTATTTGAGAACTCAATCCACCATTGTGACAATAGTGAAATAGTCAAATTGTAGATTTCTAGCTTATCAGGCTAACATGTATGCAAATGAATGACAACCTACACATCTAGAAACAGGCAACATTGGCATTTACTTACCCTTTAGCCTGATTCCCCTTAGCACCTTATGAGATTGTCGGTGGGTATTGGAGACACTTGGGTGTTATCATTTCTTCCTCCTCTCGCTTGCAGCTGCCTCAAACCAAGACAGCCACAGCTCAGAGGTTCCGTCCTCTGGACAGCACATCAGACCCCCATCTCCACAATAACGTTCAGCCCCAGGCTCCCATGCTCCGCCCCCAATACAGAGGGGTCCCTCCTCTCGCCAAAGTCAGGGCACCCCACAACAGCCAGCAAACAGGTAAACCGCCATCACTGCCAATGTAGACTAAGTGATATCTCTATAACGATCGCCTTATTGAGCTCTGTTTTGTCTCTACAGGCTCAAACGCAGAGTCCTCCACAGCCCACATGAATAACCTGAAGCGAGGGCCCCAGCTGCGGCAGCCCCAGCCCCTCCTCTACATCACCACCACAGGCACCGGGGGCCAGCGCACACGCAGACACTGAGCCGTTACCCACATTTATCCTCAACACCAGCACTAACACCCAAACCAGCTGAGCCCGGAGGGGAACTGTTACCTCTAACTGGAGAGCGGAGAGCACCAAACCCACCCCCAG
Organism: Macquaria ambigua; assembly: GCA_008360985.2. Classification (NCBI taxonomy): domain Eukaryota; kingdom Metazoa; phylum Chordata; class Actinopteri; order Centrarchiformes; family Percichthyidae; genus Macquaria; species Macquaria ambigua. Next base: position 72,632 of record VMKM01000764.1, read on the forward strand.
ACCCTTAAAAATCAACATTTAACCCCTCAGTGACAGACATTAGGCAAGATTGTGAGGCAGTATGACGGACACTAACCAGACAGTAGCTGGATACCTCCACACAGGTCTCCTCTGTGCTTTGTTGTGGACACTGAGCGACGGCGCTCTGAGACCTACAAGCCTACAGACGCCAAAGATTGCTAGACGTACAGTGCGTGTTCTGTTCTGTCAAGTGTTTCCACTTTAGCTTGCTGTCGTGCTGAATTACGTTATCGTCGAGTCGGGATGGTGTCAAGCTCACTGTGAATGCAACACTGTACTAATGTTTGTGCATTATGAGTATATACGGTTTGGTAATTGTCAGTGCTTGTTATGAAGGCCAGAAACTGAAACATCAAGCTAATGGGGGGTGTTTATGGGGCTCAACCTCAGTGATGATGTAAATGAGAATCGAGGGATAAAAAAGCTGAGAGGATATTACACTAATGGCAATGTAATAACTAATGAAAAAAAAGCCTACTGTCATATTGTTTCAGCATCAATTTTTCTTGTAGTGATGTTGTTTCAATTTAATGACACTAATATTGAGTAAAAAAAAAAAATCATCTTGATTGTTGTGCACTTCTGGATTCAAACTCAATGTATTCTCACACGCCCCAGGTCTATGCCTTTTCTTACCCAAACTTGAAAATGTCCTGTCTGTTTGTGTAGATGTATAGTACCACAGGTTGCTTTTCCAGATTAGTTGGCTGCATTTTTAATGAATTATTTAACTGTTGCCTTTTCTTTTATGTTGTTGTCATTGACATTGTTTTCATAATTACTACTTTCTATGCTTTATTTTGTACATTTTTTTAATTTGTACCCAAATAAATTCAAAGGAGATGAGTGAAAAGTCGTTTTCCAGTGCAAACACACAAGTGAATGGAAAGCAACCAACTTGTGTGTTTGCAGTTCATAAGGTAATTCTTTGTCATCCTGGTTCACACGTTGCCGCACCTGTGCACATTAGAGACAAGAGTCTTGCGTCTGTAACCCAGATATTTCCACAGCAGAAAATGGTTGACTAGGATAAAATGTGACAAACAACTGCATCAGGGTTCAAATCAACACATTAATGAGTGCATCAAGTACTTACACTGAAATTGTATTGTAGAACAGTTTGGGACTCACTGAAATATTCTATAATGTCATGGGAATGAAAATTTAGTGCGAGACTCGCACAGGATGCTTTCTGATTGGATGTGTAATATTCTAAAAATATCCACTAGATGGTGCACGGCAGCCACATTTGGGCAGAAGATAATTGAACTATCAAGCATCCAAGCTGCAGTGCACCATCTGATGGACCATCTCCCTACTGACAACGCATTTCTCCTAAAAAAGAAACTTGAGCAGTTAACATTGTTTGATTTAGCATTTATAATTCAATTTTGGGATCTTACTCATTTTGTAAAGACTCCTACAGCTTTTTTTTCTGTGCAATGTTATTTCCTGTAATTAAACTATACCCCAGGACCATTATGAAGGCAGACAATACAGATCAGGATGAATATGATAAAGTGTAGTTGGGAAAGGGGTATTATTCTGTCTCCTGAGTCTGGGTCTGTGTGTTTGACCAGTCTATACAGTGGTTGAAGGGTGATTTGTTGGTTTTTAACAATTTAATCATTGCTCAGTACATCCTAATATTACATTTAAAATGATTGTTTTGATCCCTTGAGTTTTGAGTCCTTGAGTCTGACAAGGGCATCCACCCCTGCCCAAGAAATAATAATCACAGAAGCATGTATGAATTTGAGGAGTAAAACCAACAAGTATATTTTTGTTCCAGATATGAGGGGGGGTTTAGTTAGCAATCACCCAGATAACCCAGTAAAACTGACTGCTTCTGGCAGACTTTTGTACCAATTGTTAAATGATGTAGCTGAAACAAAGTTCTCCGCGCATCTCCAAGCAATATATAGCTGAATAAGTTGCTTCTCAGTTTGAGGACAGCAAACTTCCAAAGATAAAACAGAGGCTGGAGCACGCAGATGGATTTGCAGCCTTAAAATATAATGTTTAAATTATCTCAGCCTAAAACAACTAACATCACTCTGAAAACGTTTACTTTATTTGTGGCCGACAGCACCTCCGAAAATGAGATAAAAAAGATAAGCAAACAAATGAATCTACAAGATTTCATCCCATTGTATTTGAATGAGTGAGTCGGAAATACCGCCTCTTCTGTTCTACTGACAGCATTCTTGGCCAATGACAAATCACGTGTCGCGTGATTGATATGTCAATCGACCAATGAGCAGTGGGATTACGGCTCTTGGGCGGTAGTGCACGTACAGCTGATTTGCAACCCGCCGAAGCAACAGCAGCGAAGGAGAAAAAATGTCGCTGGCTTCGACGCGGACCGTTCTAGGATCAGTGTCCTTTTAGGATAAGTCAGACGGCAATTCGGTGAGTGGGACAGTCGTCACTAGTTGCATCCAAGGTTAGCGGTCAAATTTGGTCTGTCCCGTCCAGAAACGCTACCGTCCGCTACAGTTTTGTCCGTTTTGTGTAACGCTTCAGGCCTGCTGTACAGAAACGGCCGCGCCTGGCAGCCATGATAATTGTTAGTTAGTAGTACGATAAATGCAGCAGTGTTGTTAAACATTTGCGTCGTTAGTTGTTAGCTTAAAAGTCAGCGTTTTTTGTCATGTAGTTACAAGTCCAAATTGACCACTATGGTAATTAAATGTTTCTATAATGGCAGGTGGAAAAGGGAAAGCTTGTCATTGACGTTATTTTCTAAAGTTATTAGTTTGTTTCACTGAGCGCGAGACTCTAACCGTTTTAATCACGTATACTCAAACCTTATCACGTATTCCTCATTCTTTAAAAAGTTATTGTGAGTTTAATTATTTTGTGGACACTTGGACAGACACTGAACTGTTGTTTGAGATGAAACAGAGAGCTATCCTCCTGCTACGTTTCTTCTCACAGAGCAGCAGCTGAGCTGTGACGGCCAGCAGACAGGCATCAATAGACTGTTGACACAAAAACTGTGACCTTATAACTTGCTAGCCGAGCTTTTTGTAATGTGTAACGTTAGCAAATGCTAATCAGGCTTTCCTTTCTTGTGCTGTGTTATGAAGCTGATGCTCGATCGAATGACATTCCCTCGGTGTCTCTTTCTTTCCAAACGACAGGGGTGGAAGAAGAAAAAGTAGCAATACCACAGTATAGAAATACTCTGTTACAAGTAAAAGTCAAAAATGTGGACAGATGTCTGTTATGTAGGACATGTGTAACAAACTTCAGCTCTCTGGAGAGATTAGTAGCACTGACGTCATCTGTTGCAATGAACCTGCTCATGTTTGTCCCATTTACAGCCAGATGGCTGTGTACTGTCAGTCAAGTGAATTCCCCTAAATCTCCCAAACTAAATTTCAGTTTTCCAAAGAATTATCAAAGCTTCTAATGCACTTAAAGTTTGGCTTTTCCACCAGCTAAATGTTGGCATCATTTAATTTGGTAGACATGGAATTTCAGCTAGTCATCATTACAAATACTATACTGTACATACTGTAGTCAGTGCATAGTCTCCTCAATTTTGGTTATGGCAAGACCAGAAATAATAAAGTCAACAGAGTTTTAACTATCAAATTATTTCAAATGTTAGAAGGTCAGTTACAATGCTTAAAAAAACAACTTAAACCTTTGGTACTAACGGTGAAGGAATTTTCCTTCTTTAGGTTATAAAGGTAAAAGGACACAGGGGTTCCCCAGGTCACATTCGGGCATTTTTTAAACCTAAAAGCATTAGGTCACATACTGTCTATTTCAAAGCAATAGTTCAGCTCTCTGTCTCCAAGTATAACTGGTCAGGGTGCAGCTGTCCTGATAAGGCTGGCTCCATCTCCCAGGAGACCAAGGTCATTGGAGATAGACAGCGTTATGCCCCAGACTCCACATTGACATACTGTCTCCTCTTTGTCTCTGAGATATGCACTAAATATGACATGGAGGAACATACAACGTGACTTTTGTTAACTTAGGTTCCTAACAGAATCTTCAAACATCTTCAGCTGGGTGAGGAATAACCTTATTTGGACTTGTAGTGAAACTTGTATGTCTAGTACAGGGTTAAATACTCCTCACCAAGGAGTAACCTTCGGAACAAAGTGGCAATACACACTGTTCACTTGTACTGCTTGTCTCTATTCTCCTTCATCAAGCTTCAACAAATGCTTCTGCGTAAGACGTCCAGGTCTCCTGAAACTCCTTCACTCACGAGTTAAACAGCTTCCTGATTTCCATCACAAATTGGCATCACGAACAGGATTCCAATATAACAATGACTGGTAAGTGCAAAGTTTCTTTATTTTGCCTTACCATGTCTGCGTTTGACGGAATCATAAAGGAACTGTATGTATTTTTCTTCAATTTGGCTGTGAGCATCTAAGAGATTCAGTGTCTGGGGACATAGTCATGTCTGAATCCACCTGAGAGCGTTTCTTGGGACAAAAGTGCCATACAAACCTCTCAGTGGATGTTCAAATCAAAATAAACAAAAAATTGATAAGTTTAAAGTAAGCAGAAAAAAGAGAGAAATCAATTGAGCTAAGACTGTGAGGTGTATGAAAGATCCCACAGCACCACAACTGGGTGGATTTTTTCCAGGGCAACAAATGGTTGCGCCCGACACAGATATGGCCCACAGTGAGGTTAATTCAGTGGGACGACCTTCTGGGGTAGGCTGAAAATGGTTATTTTGGTTAATCAAGACCTGTGATGAATCTGTCTGTGTCCATCGGGAATTTGGGAGGCTCTGTTATGCTTTTAGCTTCAGAGGCCTGGGCACCAATTGTAATTGTGTACACAAGGTAAAAAACTTTTGGAGTTTACGCTTATTAAATCTCAAATTGCCACCACTAACTTAGAATAAATAAGAAGATTGTGGAGACTTGATGCAGCTGCAGTGTTGATTGATATATGTGTGTGTGTGTGTGTGTGTGTTCAATGTATTAATGTGTATACTGTAAATATGGGTAATAAACAGTCCACAGCAGAGACTAAAAATGAATCTGTAGTTGACTCACCAAAATTTACCAAAAGATAAAAGTAAAAGCAACAAGGTCAGTTTGGTTAATATTTGGAGTTTCTTGATGAAACTCAGTTGTCGTCTTTGTTCACTTTGAGTGAAGTTCAAACTTTGTCTAAAACAGCGCCTGCTCCGTTTCACAGTAGCATTTTTTTTCTAGTCAGTCTCACCCATTTAACCTTGTGATCTGGAACTCAAGGTGCAGGCTGTCTGATAACACACACATGGGAACACACATCTCTTACTACTCCTTTGGGATGTTTACATCTCAGAACTCAGACACAGAGAGGTTGCTACTTTTGCCTCATTATGAGCCTTTGCTCATTTCATTTGAACATTTTTCAACTGCTCCTGAATTGCAATTGTTGCCTCCCTTAGAGTTTATTATGGACTTTGCATGAAACAATGTTGACTTTGTAACTGTGATGGAAATCAGGAAGCTGGTTGTTTGGATTCCAAACAAGAAACTATGCTTACCTACGTTAACAAAAGTCACGTTGTATGTTCCTCCATGTCATATTTAGTGCATATCTCAGAGACAAAGAGGAGACAGTATGTCAATGTGGAGTCTGGGGCATAACGCTGTCTATCTCCAATGACCTTGGTCTCCTGGGAGATGGAGCCAGCCTTATCAGGACAGCTGCACCCTGACCAGTTATACTTGGAGACAGAGAGCTGAACTATTGCTCTGAAAGAGTCAGTATATGACCTAATGCTTTTAGGTTTTTACAAATTTACAAATGACCCGATTGTGACCTGGGGAACCCCTGTGTCCCTTTACCTTTAACCTAAAGAAGGAATATTCCTTCACAGTGAGAAAGTATGAAAAGAACAATTCAGAAAGGACTGATGGACATGTTGTTCCAGCTCTCATCCTATTTCACAGACTCAGAGGACTCGGAGTCTGACAGCGAAGGTCATTGCTCTGTTGTGATGTCTCAACCACATAGATCAAAGAGAAATGAAAGTTTGAAGATGAGTAGTCAATCTGGAGTTCATAAAAAGAACTCTTGAGTAAAATCCTATATATGCATTTTCATTTATTATTGACTGTTTGGGGTTGATTCATTTACATGTAGTAGTTACAAGTGTATTCATTTATTTCTTTGCATGATTCAGTTGGATTCTCCCAGTTGCAATTTAATTCATTTATTTGATTGATTTTGATGGGAAATCTCCATAATCCATTGTATGTGCTAGATATTGATTTTTAGATCATAGATACTGACCTTATGTTTAAAGAATGCTATCAATTATGTATGTTTTGACTAATACTCAGTAAGAGCTACACTAATTGACAATTTAGGGACTTTAAAGGAATACGAGATGATTTAAAGTGTTCTGAGTTACTGTAATCAAGTTATGTATTGTGCTATGATGAGAGTATTAATCACTGCAACTAAACCAGAGGCCTCTGTTTGGCCTATAAGGCAGAACTCATAGGTCATATGGAGAAAGATGTTTTTGTGGGTGATCTTATTTTACACAGTAAGAATTATTTTAGCTTTAATTGGCATCTGATTGATTTCATTATATGACATTCTTGAGCATTGACCATTATTAATTATTGGTTGATGTATGGCTTTAATTCACATGTTTATTTGATTCGTTGAGTGTTTATGATTGATTAATCTAAGCGTGTGCAACTTCAACTCTGAAGGTGTTCCTGATTTGTTCCTAAGATAGTAGTAGGGTAATGGTAGTTAGTGTTGATCTCATGATCAAAAAGGGGGGATCTGTGAAGGAATTTTCCTCTTTTAGGTTAAACACACAGGGTTCCCAGGGCCACATTCGGGTCATTTGTAGTTAATTTAAAAGCATTAGGTCATATACTGTCTCTTTCAAAGCAATAGTTCAGCTTTCTGTCTCCAAGGATAACTGGTCACTAACCATGCTTTTTCTTTTGTTGTCTTTCAGAATGAAACTTCTGCTGTGGTGTTGCCATGAGCTTCATGAAACTGTACAAAGAAAGTGAAATGTTCTAACAGTTTCAATGTGGGAGGTTTTTCCGTGACTATAGAGAGTCAGTTTACGTTCCCCTTTTGTCAGGTCAGCTTTAACCATAACTGTTTAAGAACAGAGGAGTATACTGTAACACTACGTGGGCCTCTAAGGTAACCTGATCTGATAATTAAAGCCTCTTGAGCCTCCTCCCTCAGCTAGAAAGGTAAAGTTTCCGTGAAGACATGGACCCATCTGCTAGGGTGGTGGGGCTGGATGCCCAGGGGAACATGGTTTTCACAGTGGTAAAACCAGTTATGGGCATCTTTCAGGTGTCTTCAGAGCAAACGGGTACTGTTGCACAAGAGGGGATGGGGCTACAGGGTTTATCTGAAAACACATTGATCCTCCCTCAAGCGCAAGGCCAGGCTCCACTTGACCAGAACCAGGTGGAAATGCACACCATGCAGGCTCATATTCAGCCCCAGATGCAGGTTTCTGCCTCAGTCCAGACTGAGGATGTGTCCCAGAATCAGGACCTGGCACCAAACTCGAGCACAAATTCAGAGACCCCTACCCAGATGCCTTTTGCAGAGGTGTCGTCACTCCTGGATCCCAACATGAAAGGATCTAAGGCTCGTAAGTGGCCAGTTGTTTGAAGATTACACCTTTTGATCAAGCGTCAGCTTTGGGGTTGGGTTACGGTTTCATTTTGGTTCCGGTTCCAAGTTGGTAAAATACCGGGCTTGAATCTTTTACATCTTCTCTTTTTTATAACCAAAGAGCAATATACAAAACATTCAGATAATCTTGAGTTCTTAGATTTCAAGTTATTTCAAACTTTTCTCTTTTAAAATTGTTGAAAGTTAAACCTTAATAAATATAATGAGGGATTCGGCAAATTTGATATTCAGATTTGATAAAGTGCTGTTGAATCCCAACACCGCTGTGCTGGTTCACCTCCTCCTGTTTTGCTCTTATTTAAAGGGAAGTATCTCATCTCGTATGATGAAATTAAACGGCGCCTGCAGGTCCCGGAAAAGATGTCCCTGCGCTCCTTGGCAGCCTACACTCGGGTCAGCAGGGGCCCGGCCAGCAAGAAAACACTACTGGAGTCGCTCAATGTACTCGGCCTCACGCCAAGCACAACTACCTCTGTATCCTCCTCTTTCTCCAAACTCACTGAAGGTGACAGAGACATGTGTTAGTGTGGAGGAATGTTTGAATTTGATAACATGGAGAAGAGTGCAAGAGACTAATCTGTGTTTTAATTTGTGTATGTGCTTAGGCGACACCGGGGCTTTGTGTGACGATATGAAGGACTTTGCCCATGACTACATCGACTACAGCAACATCGCTAAACAGCTCATCCCCGAGATGAATACAGTTCAACACTGGTCCAAAATTATTGAAACTAAGTACGTACTGTATATCCTTGTAACATGGCCTTCAAGCCTGTTTTTGGTGATAAACAGAGTAATAATACTCTCTCTTTCTCTCTCAGGAACCACCTTGAGGATATGAGAAAATGTTTCAAGGACCCAGTCAATAGCAGCGCATTCGACAATGTGACTCATGGCCTGGGTCTGGGAATGTTGGACGTTGCACTGGACATGGTCGTTATGGTAATTGAACAGCAGATTCGGATCCTGTCTGGCGCAGCAGCATCAGACCCAGCTGACTCTGGGCCGCCAATGCGGCGTATCCGCAGGCGCCACCGCAAAACCCGCTCGACTGACAACGAGAAGTCTCTCAAGGTGCCTGGAGGGGTCAGTGAGCAAGGGAAGGTTATTTCAAAAGGCAAGGGGCGAGGCAGAGCCAGGAAGAAGATAAGGCAGGAAACTGGAGCTGCTGGTCCTGTGGAGACCCACGCAGAGCAGTGCAAGCCAGATGATGTGGAGAGTAATGTCCTTACCCTGGTTTCTGTTGGATATGAGACTGTTTCTAGTGGTCTCAATGCAGCCGGAACTGTTTGACACCTGGTCACATGACAGGTCTAAAGAACCAATCACAGTCCCATTCAAAGGGATACTCAGCAATGGGACAGTCTCTGCACAAGTTGAGCTGGGTTGAGCTCCTGTGAAGGGGATCCCAGTTGTGGTGAACTCAGTATCAACGTATAATGTTACATCTTGAAGTTTGACATTATAGGAAATACACTTATTAGCTTTCTTGATTGATACCGCTCTCACGTCTGCATGGTAAATATGTAGCTATGTATGGGGTTTTGTGCTGGACTATTTCTTGGCTGTGAAGAGTTGAATTGTTGCTTTTGCACTTTGGTTTTTGTACAAATTAAACAGATGAGATATAATGTGTTAATTAGTGAGCTTCAGAGGTGCTGGTAGGCGGATGTTGTTACCTTTGCACAGAGCCAGGCTAGCTGTTTCCCTTTGTTTCCAGTCTTTATGCTAAGCTAAGCTAACCGACTGCTGCTACATATTTACCGTGCAGAAATGAGAGAGGTATCGATCTTCTCGTCTAACTCTTGGCAAGAAATCAATTACGTTTCCCAAAATGTCAAAGTATTCCTTTAAGTGAATCCTCTGTTTCTTTAGTAGCAGGTTTTGTATGTATGTAGTCTAACTAAATCCAACCATATATTATTTTTTTATGCTATCAGTGAATAGACAAAAATCCCCACCGTTGTACGTATAAATGTAACCATGATGAACACTGAGAGAGCCTGTCCATGCACAGGTACAGCCCATAAAGTAGAACAGGTATATTAGAGGTCGGGATTATATTTTTTGCTGGTGGCACAATGTCTCCTGTTTTCCTGTTGTATTTATTGTTTAGATTTCCACTTGAACGTCTGTCGTTCTGTACTACATTGTCTGTTTTTACTGGAACCTCAAGAGTTGAGTAAAATATAAAGATTTAATTTTCATAACTACTTTGATTCTGTTATTGTCTTGTGATCGATGTCATAAATGGAGCAAGCTGTGCCTAAATTTGTTGATCACTGAGGAAAAAGAGAGAATGGCTTCATATATTTCATTTGAGAGTTTAAGTGACTAACCTTGTAGCATTTGTTTAATTACAGAGCAAAGAAATGTAAAGAAAATGTATTTGTAAAAAATCCAGTTCCTGATGTTTTGGAAAAGGAAGTGAGGGGTAGATCATTTTCAGTCATTTATTATATTGTGATAGTGTCGAAAATGATCATTTAAAACAGTAAATTATATGGAGATGTCCGGCTGAAGACTGACCAAAATTGCAATCCAACCCTGTTCGACATTTAGCATTTTGGGAAAAATTCCATCTAACAATACATTTATTTACAAAAACAGATGCCCACCTGTCTGTGCTGTTGTTTTGGCTCGGAATTTCTAGAAGGTGAAAGGCATTGTGGGAGATTTTAGGGCGGTAAGAATACACTCAGCAGAGTCAGCCAAGTGCTAATACCTTAACTGCACACACACACACACACACACACAGGGAGAGCAGCTTTAGTGAGGATTTGCTGTGTATTAACCCTGAGAGGGGACACAGAGCCAGCTGGAGTACAAGGAAGACAGACGTGTGCAAAACATAGACAAGTTTATTTTGCACAAAGCAAATGCTGCAAGATGGGCAGGGAGTGCAGCAATGGGATTAAAGTGAGATGCAGTGTAGGTTGAAGTAGGTTTCCTCAAAGCAACAGCTAATGACTCCAAAGACTGGCAGAAAAAAAAGAAATCTGGCAAGAGAAAAGCAAAAGGAGAATAATAACGTTAAAAAAGCGCTGTGTATTTTGCATGAAGATGTCAACCTGAGAAAGTTTCATCACCAGCTGTCCAGAGACGGTAGGACGGAGCAGTATGGGACACCCTAATGTGCCACTCATGTACACTTACACACGTTCCCAAAGGGATAAACGCAGATCCAGTCGACTGCAACCCTACACACCAAATGGTGAGTGGAACAGAATCATGACTGATGTTTTACAGTGTAAATCAGTAGATGTGGGATCTTTATATTGGCTCTGACATTAATGTGGTTGTGATACCTTTATTCATTCATAGAACCTGCACGCTTTGTTTCAGTAATGCTCAGGCTTCACGTTCACACACGGGACGTGCTGGTGCAACCAGACTTGAATACTGTTGACCACTGAGCAGCTTAATTAGACAAGTTAAGGGTTAACTGTCTTGTTCGAAAGCACCTCAGTAGTAGTTTTTGATGGGGGAAAGATACTATTCATTCACACAGATTGTTACAGCTAGTGAAGAGATTCAAACTTGAAGTCATGAATTCTCAAAGGGCCATGCCAGTGTGATACTTAATAAAAATGCTAAAAATAATTTGTATTTAAAATGTTTTGCTGAAAATCCTCAAATGCATCCTTGATAGTTTTAGATTCATTGGTGTATTTTTCCTACCATTCCAGACAGCCATTGTTTCCTATTCATTTCCGTATAATTTGAAAATCAGTTAGCAGGCTCTTGAAACTTTCTTGTTGAGTTTACAATTCAAGCAAGTTTCAGTTGGATAACTGATTTTCATATCATATGGAAGTGACTGGAAACCAATTGCTGCCGGGAACCGCAGAAGAAATACACTGAAATGTGTCAAACATAGCAGCACAGTATGCAAACTGGTTATATGTGATGTAATGCCTCCACATGCTTGTGTCTTCAGTTAGTAGTGTTTGCTGAAGTAAGGGCTGGGAAAACAGTGACCACTACGCCTAATCACTATGTGTCACTGGCCTCTGTATAAGTTAATTGAAGGACCACTCAAAAGAATTGGGTTGGCGACTGGAGGGTTTTATATTTGCACAGATCAGCTGGGAAAATCTGACCAAGGCACTTGCCATTAAGCTGGTCAGGTCAGCAGTATGAAATTGTTTTGGGCAGCAACTCACAGGCAGCGGTCTACGGTATGTAGCCCTCCATTCCCTCCAGACTGGTGCAGTAACTCAGCTTTAAAAATGTTTTAATTAATTTCCACTAGAGTTGGAAATTCATTTAATGTAATGAGTGCTAGAGTCAAATATAGTATAATTATATTTGGATCACTACACTTGACAGTTAGCGAACCAGATACCCTATTGGTATGGCGCTATCCTCGGTGGGAGTTCACAGATGGCAATACTGGGCAGTCTGTTGATCGGTCAGTCTGTTACTTTGGTCCAGACTGAAATAACTCGACAACTGCCATAACATTTTGCACAGACATTTGTGGTCCCAAGAGAATGAAACCTACAGATGTTGGTGATCCCCCACCACCATGAGATTTACATTTGTAATTTTGAGTGAAATGTCTCCACAACTACTGAATGGATTGCCATGAAATTCGGTACACGTCCCCCCTTGGGATGAACTGGTGATCCCTTAATGTTTCATCTAGAGTTTTTCATCATTAGGTCAAAAATGTAATTTGTCCAATACTTTGGTTTATGACCAAATACCTGCAAAACAACATTCTCACCAACCTTTGCTGTACTTTTTTTAGTGCTAATTAGCAAATGTTAGCATGCTAACACACTGAATTAAGATGGTGAAAATTATAAACATTATACCTGCTGAACATCAGCATGTTAACATAACGTGTTAGCATTTAGCTTCACAGAACTGCTCACGTGGCTGTAGATTTTAGTCTTGTTCAAAGAACCACAAAGACCAAAACATACAATCAAGAAAAGCTCTGGTCATTGAGTCTAAACCAGGAAGAGCAGAGGCTGACATCTGGTTGCTTTGCAAGTAGGATGTGTAGGAATAAAGTATATCTTTGTACATTTAGTCAGATTAATTGCAGGGTTCTTTACTCCTGTTCAAAATGCTTTACTCTTGTTCTAATGGAGACTCCCAGTATTTTCTCATTTGCATGTTTTCATGCCACTTGTTTTTCTCTCACGCAGCTGTAATGACATTCATATTTCCTACACTCCCATACAGCATCCATACCAGCTGGCCTTTTATTTGTGCCCCTTTTTATGACTCTTAATATGTCTCCATTTTCCCACATCTTCCCACAGACAACCTGAACAATGCATTAGGCGCTATCAGAGTCCTTGGTTTGGAACTGATTGAGGACGAACTTAAACCACATCTGAACACAGTGCTGACCAACATTAAAGAGAGGAGTGAGTTCATTTACACTCTTTTACCCTGTGATATCTCATTTCTAATTGGAATATATTTTTGGCTATGCGCTCCCTCAAGCCTCAGCTACCATCTGCTAGACAGCCTTAAATATGTCACAACTTGTCATAGGTTCCATGGTATATTGAGAGTTTCTTTTTCAGGGTTATTTTTTGTGTCATAGTATGTCTTTCATTTGATGTGATTTGAATTGCAAAATACAGACACTTCAGCTGCCACATGCAATTTACATATTTATGTGTTTCCATGCTAGTATATCTGAAGACATCATGCCTCCCACTCCTAGTTGCAGCTATATCATAACAGCTCCCCATTCTGAATGATAAAACCTGAAGCAAAACCCCAGCGGTGAGGGATGGGGAGCTGGGGGTTGAGAGGCTGTGAAGGGATCAGGTGTATGACAGTTGTAAGTCCTCAGTAGACGTTAAGCTGTATTTGTGTCTCCTAGCAAGAGAGCAACAGGGGGATAGAGAGGCAGAAGAGGTAAAGAAGGGTCAGAGAGATCACATAGGAAGTAAGGCTGAAACACACTAAAAGATCCAATTCAGTACCATTCTTCTCAATGATTAAAGGAACAAATCATATTGATTAAAAAACTACACCTGCTGCAACTTGATCTTTCAAGCCAAAATGTTCTTTGGCTTTGGCCTTATAAAGTGATTATAATATCTTGTGTTGTGTATTTGTATCAGTGTTGTGTTTACATGTGCAATGCCACTTGTGTCCAGACAAAGGCGCTGCTGAGCAGGTAGTGATCAGTGGCATCCTGCCAATTCTGGCCCTGTCTCTGAGGAGCAGAGGGCCTCTCACTCTGCTGACCGCAAAACTGGTGGCTGAACTCTCCAAGGACTGTAAGTTATCTATACAGATATATGTCGGTCTATAACTTATTTCTCATTTATTAATGGAAGTGTATGAGATCAGTTGTGTGTTGGCTGATTGCCCTTAAAGCCCGCTGGATCTTCTTTAATCTTTATATTTTTTATCAGTGTAGTTTTACGTCCATTCATAGAGTCTTTTTGTTTCCTGCCAGCTGTGGTTCGTAAAGGTTTTGGTGATGCAGGTTTGGTTACAGCCCTGCTGTCTGTGCTGACCAGTAAAGACCAAGAACTGCTCCTTCACGCTGCAAGAGCCATCTCACGCATGTCTTATGACAGCTGTAAGTAGAGTAAACCAATGAAAATACCTTCTGATGAGTTCTGGAAAAGGACTCCCAGATTTCTAATTACGTGTTTTAATTGTAATGCATATCGTGTCATTACACGAGACCATTCCCTACAAGATTTGAAGCCTCTACCAAGTTCCGCTTTGCAGTGTTTGACATCAGGTTTTTCAGTGCAAGAGAGCATCTTTCAGAGAAACAGAGACAGGGCTGTTGTGCCTTTTTGGCAAACAAGGGTACAGATGGTAAAACTCAAGAAGGTAAAGTTTTCTCGCACAGGTACATCGTGAATGGCAGGCAGATAAAGGAATCACTTCCATCACCACTGTTGGTTATCTTGTCTATGGTCTCATTTGTTTTCTTCCTATTCAGATCAGATTCAGTGAGGTTTAGATGTTTAAATGCTTCACACTGTAAACAACTATTTTCTGTGCCTCTCTACTTTATGTCTCTCTGTCGCCTTCAGCTAAGCTGCAGGAACTGTTACTACGTCGAGGTGCAGTGCCTCGTCTTGTTGCCATCCTGCTCCGTTTTCCTGATACGGAGGCCCTGGAGGATGTGTGCCTTCAGGCCCTCTGCAACCTCAGTGGCATGGGAGTGGCAGAGGAGGCTGGAATGGTCTGGGAGAGGGGTGCATCTGTGAGGCCAGGGGAGTCTGTTTTTCATGGCGTGTCTCCTCACACCTGTGGTTTTGCCTCCTCTGTGACTCTGGTGTGTGTGTCTCAGTGGGCACCAGGTCAGTACGCGGTCAACATCGAGGTTTTCCAGCGCTGCTCCTCCTCTTTCTGGAACCTTCACGGGAACAAACGGACCGCCCGTTGGTTCCCGTTCTCCAGCTTGGGAAGCTGTTCAAATCTGTACAAGGTGATCAAGTTCTCTATGAGGAACGTTCCCCGAACCAAAAGTCTGAAGGCTCGCGTGTTCCACACTTTCCTCTGACAGCTTAAATACTGCAAACATGGTGGCCTTACCTAACTGGCATACACAACTCTGAGGGGATTACTACAACCTCCACCAATTATTGGTACACACCAAAACATCAGGACAGTATTTACACACCATAAACCTGGATATGCACTCTTGGACATATTCAAACTGTGAATGTTTCCAAATGTCTTTCGTCTTCTGTTGACTGTTGACTTTTATCTTATATTTTTGTCTTCTTGTTGGTGTTCCTTGGCTCAGTTTGTAAGTTAGAAAACTGTTTTGTTCTGAAAAGTGGACTTAATAACTGCCCACTTGAGATAAAACACAGTCAGTCGCAGCTCATTCAGCTATTATGGGATCCTATGCCACACAGTACTGTTTGTTTTTTGAAATAATTGTGAATTTCCTTCATTGGCAGCAATATCGATAAAGTTCTTTTCTACAGTGCAAGTGTATCATTTTAGATTATGGCTCATTCAGTTTTACCATTCATGTTGGATTATTTGGATATCCTTGACACCTTGACTTGTAATGTGTGTATGTGTCTGTACAGCAGCAAGGTAACTGTTGTCAGGGGTAACCTTTTAAATCATTTGTGCACACAAATAACTCATTTGCATGAATGTGTAATAACTATGACATACCTGCGTATTCCAAAAAAAGTTCTGCTATCTTTCTTTACATTCTTTACATATATATGTATCCTGTTAATTCATACACAAATTATTGATTTGAGAGTAAAAATTATAATTTATTGTCTTTAAAAATACTGACAAAAAACAAGCAATTAACACATAAGACACAGTACTGTTTCTTGCTCAATTGGAAAACCTAAACCAATTTGTGAATTTAAAAAAAACCCACTACTGCTACAACCCCCATATGCACGGCATGAATGTCGAATAATTGACATCCTTTTTGCTAGCTTTATTTTGTCTTACCCGCTTTGTGAGTGTTCACCTTTTCAGATATTCAGGACTCCCTACACCGTAACTCTTGCCTCGAAACTCTAGGAGCGCTGCGTCAACATGATCCCCTGACGACGACAAGCTGCGAGGCGACGTATGATGCCTCCTGGAACCTCCTGGGTGCTGCACTGGGCTCAGTAATCTGATTCAAATGGGTTTCAGGCTCCAGGGAAAATGACTATGGAAGTTGCTAGACCACAGGCTAGCCAGCCAGGACACAGGCTAATGGTGTCACATCTATTTTACAAAATCTGACTTGCCTCTCCTAACAGGATGGCAAAGTAGCATCGTGATTTGACAGACCACAAGCTGAAGGTGAAAGTTCTGATCTGTGACCATGTGACGACACGAACATCAGCTAATAAAAATGCAAACATGTCCTCAATTGTCTCTGTTTACTCTTCTCTTACACACTGTGTCAGACTGTTATGTGGTCTGGAACAGCCATGTGCAGCCTTGCTGAACCAACTTGATTACTAGAGTTCAACACTAGATGGCATGCAGGTGCTTTGTAGAAACATACAGTGGAATATTAAAGAAATAGAAAGCCAGTTTGTGACTTTGTACACGTGCCTACACACATGGACTGAATCTAATAAGGACAAGCTGCCTGACTGCACATCTCAGTGGATATTCTCAGATATTTACATAGATTTAATTGGTTTGCTTTCCCTTGCTGATATGAAAGTGATTTGTGATAGTGCCTAAGTTAAATTGAGCGCTTGCCCTTAGACTGTATATCTGTTAAATACAAATGCCAATACAAAGATAGACACAAGTGTATCCCCCCTCTCAGTCTTCCTCCCATTTCTCTTCCTCTAATTACCTCTCTTATTGGTTCCATTCAGCCCCAGGCGTCCAGACGCAGGGGCACGTCCTCTAATCAATCCTAACTTTATTACTCTGGGCGCCACTTAAATATTTGATGTGATAGAGATGAGGCTTCGGAATTATTTACAGGTAGACAAGAGGCACACGCACCTTTTCTTGACTAACTTGATTGTCCTCTGGTGGAAAATTGGTACACTGTTGTGCACTTGTTAAAGTGGAACAAAAGCATATTTACATAAGAAAACAGCCTTATAGACAGTCTAACAGCCATCAATATCCCCATTACATGAGATAAATGATGCATTAGTGCCTGTCTAAATCAGACCCAAAAATGTTTTACATGGAAATAACATTTGTCTGGGATGGCAATAAACTCCTGTGATGAAAAGACATTTGCTCTGGTGAGGTTTCTTCCTGTGAGTCAGGGCCCAGAAACAGTAACCAGAGGTGAGAAGCTCAAACTTGTTAAAACAGAGCTAAAAGGCTGGGTCAGAGAGGATCTTATCTGCTGTCAGCAGGCAGCGCCTTCACTACTCGGGCAGTGAGTCCTGTCAACATGCTGCTTTTAAAGGGCTTAGACCAGTAACAATGTGCACATGATTGAATGATATAAACACATCTGAAGAAAAGAAGCATTACAGTGAATATTAAGAGATGTAAATGTTTGGTTTAATTTCCCTCTGTCATATAAACAATACTGCGCATTACATACTTGCTAAATTCTACAGAATTCATAAGAACACAGATTTGACCATGTTTATATGCGTTCAGCCCCAGTTTGTGCCTCTCATGTATTGCCATTACATTCGAGTCACGAGCACTAAGCATCTGATTTTCCAAATAATATTTACCCGTCAATCTTTGAAAAATCTTTGAGGTTTCTGGGAATACCTTCGAAACAGCTGCAAATGTTGTTAAACGACCTTTTATTTCAAAGACTCTTCTAACCATCTGGCTGAAAAAACATTCCATCTGTTAAATGATAAAAAAAGAAGATTTTTAACCGTTTTCTAAGTTGGACCTCTTTCTCCCAATCCAAACAAAGATGGTGGCCGGAAATGACTCAATCAAATAAAAAAAAATACAATGTGGACCAAAGTTAAACATTTTATATATTGATGTTACTTTCTGATATTTTATATTTTCATACATCCATCCATCCATTTTCTTCCACTTATCCGGGGCCGGGTCGCGGTGGCAGCAGGTTAAGCAGGGTTGTCCAGACGTCCTTCTCCCCGGCAACGCTTTCCAGCTCCTCCTGGGGGACCCCAAGGCGTTCCCAGTCCAGATGAGATATATAATCCCTCCAGCGTGTTCTGGGTCTGCCCCGGGGCCTCCTACCAGTTGGACGTGCCCGGAAAACCTCCAAAGGGAGGCGTCCAGGAGGCATCCTAATCAGATGCCCGAACCACCTCAACTGGCTCCTTTCGAGGCGAAGGAGCAGCGGCTCTACTCCGAGCTCCCTCTGGATGTCCGAGCTCCTTTCCCTATTTCTAAGGGTGAGCCCAGCCACCCTGCGGAGGAAACTAATTTCGGCCGCTTGTATCCGCGATCTCATTCTTTCAGTCACTACCCAAAGCTCATGACCATAGGTGAGGGTTGGAACGTAGATCGACTGGTAAATCGAAAGCTTTGCCTTCCGGCTCAGCTCCCTCTTCGCCACCACGGTCTGGTACAACACCCGCATTACTGCTGATGCTGCACCGATCCGCCTGTCCATCTCACGCTCCATCTTACCATCACTCGTGAACAAGACCCAGAGATACTTGAACTCCCCCGTCTGGGGCAGTAACTCACCTCCAACCCAAAGGGGGCAGTCCACTGTTTTCCGGCTGAGAAACATGGCCTCGGACTTGGAGGTGCTGACTCTCATCCCAGCCGCTTCACACTCGGCTGCAAACCGCCCCAGTGAATGCTGAAGGTCACAGCCCGATGAAGCCAACAGGACCACATCGTCCGCAAAGAGCAGAGATGCTATTCTGAGACCACCAAACCGGACACTCTCCTCCCCCCTGCTGCGCCTTGAAATCCTGTCCATGAATATCCCAAACAGAATTGGTGACAAGGGGCAGCCCTGGCGGAGTCCAACACCCACCTGAAACGTGTTTGACTTTGTGCCGAGAATGCGGACACAGCACTCACTTCGGTTATATAGGGACCGGATGGCTTGTAGCAGCGACCCCGGTACCCCATACTCCCGCAGTACCCCCCACAGGACCCCCCGGGGGACACGGTCAAAAGCTTTCTCCAAGTCTACAAAACACATGTAGACTGGATGGGCAAACTCCCATGAACCTCCCAGGAGCCCTGCAAGAGTAAAGAGCTGGTCCACTGTGCCACGGCCAGGACGGAATCCACATTGCTCCTCCTGAATCCAAGGTTCGACACTCGGTCGTAGTCTCCTTTCCAGCACCCTGGAATAAACTTTCCCGGGGAGGCTGAGCAGTGTGATACCACGGTAATTGGAGCACACCCTCCGGTCCCCCTTTTTGAAGACGGGAACCACCACCCCGGTCTGCCACTCCAAAGGCACTGTCCCCATCCTCCATGCGACACTGAAAAGGCGTGTCAGCCAAGACAGCCCAACAATGTCCAGAGCCTTCAGCATCTCAGGGCGAATCTCATCCACACCTGGCGCCTTGCCACCAAGAAGCTCTTTGACTACCTTGGAGACTTCTGCCAGGGATATGGGTGAGTCTTCCCCCGAGTCTTCAAACTCTGCCTCTTCCACTGAGGACATGTTGGTCGGGTTGAAGAGTTCCTCAAAGTGCTCTTTCCACTGCTCGACAACATCCCCAGTCCGGGTTAGCAGCTCTCCTCCCCTGCCGAACACGGCCTGGGCCAAGCCCCGCTTTCCCTTCCTGAGTCGTCTGATGTTTTGCCAGAACTTCCTTGAGGCCAACCGAAAGTCCTCCTCCATAGCCTCCCCAAACTCCTCCCACACCCGGGTTTTTGCTTTGGTGACCACCGAGGCTGCCGTCCTTCTGGCCTCCCGGCACCTGTCCGCTGCTTCAGGAGACCTCTGGGCTAGCCAAGCCCGAAAAGCCTCCTTCTTCAGCTTAACGGCTTCCGGTGTCCACCAGCGGGTTCTAGGGTTGCCGCCTCGACAGGCACCGACGACCTTCTGACCACAACTCCTAGCGGCCGCCTCAGCAATGATTGATTGAACAGGGTCCACTCTGTTTCCATGTCCCCAACCTCCCCCGGGATGCGCGAGAAGTTCTTCCGGAGGTGGGAGTTGAAGATCTCGCGGACAGGGCCCTCCGCCAGACGTTCCCAGTTCACCCTCACTATGCGTTTAGGTTTGCCAGGTCTGTCCGGCAGCCGTCCCCGCCATCTTATCCAACTCACCACCAAGTGGTGATCAGTTGACAGCTCTGCCCCTCTCTTCACCCGAGTGTCCAAGACATACGGCCGCAGATCTGATGATACGACCACACAGTCGATCATCGACCTGCGGCCTAAGGTGTTCTGGTACCAAGTACACTTATGAACCACCCTATGCTCAAACATGGTGTTTGTTATGGCCAGTCCATGGCTAGCACAGAAGTCCAACAACAAAACACCACTCGGGTTCAGATCGGGGAGGCCATTCCTCCCAATCACCCCCCTTTTCACCATCATTGCCCACATGTGCGTTGAAGTCTCCCAGCAGAACTATGGAGTCTCCAGGTGGTATCCCTTCCAGGACGCCACCCAGGAACTCCAAGAAGGCCGGGTACTCTGAACTGCTGTTTGGTGCATAAGCACAAACAACACAGTCATAGCCTTCCTCTCCGCAACTTTCAGTCACATTGAGGCGACCCTCTCGTTCCCCGGGGAAAACTCCAACACAGCGGCGCTCAGCCGGGGACTCGTGAGTATCCCCACCCCCGCCCGGCGCCTTTCATCCTGGGCAACTCCGGAAAAGAAGAGAGTCCAGCCCCTCTCCAGGAGTTTGGTTCCAGATCCTGAGCTATGCGTAGAGGTGAGCCCAACTATATCTAGCTGGTACCGCTCCACCTCCCGCACCAGCTCTGGCTCTTTCCCTGCCAGAGAGCTGACGTTCCACGTCCCTAAAACCAGTCTGCGTCGCCGAAGGTCAGCACGCCCAGGTCCCTGCCCTTGCCTGCCGCCCGGCTTACACTGCACCCAACCCCGATGCCTATCTCTACAGGTGGTGGGCCCACAGGGTGGCGGCTCCATGTCAGTTTTTCGGGCTGTGCCCGACCGAGCCCCATGGGTCAAGGCCCGGCCACCAGACGCTCGCCATCGTGCTCCCCTCCTGGGTCTGGCTCCAGGGGGGGGCCCCGGTATCCCTCCTCCGGGCGAGGTGCTCCAGCTCTGCATGGTCCGACTCATCAGGGATTTGTGAATCGCTCTTAGTCTGTCCCCTCCCCTGGGACCAATTTGCCTTGGGAGACCCTACCAGGGGCCAGTGCCCCGGACAACACAGCTCCCAGGGTCACAGGGGCACACAAACCCCTCCACCACGTTAAGGTGGCGATTCATGGAGGGGTATTTTTATTTTATTTTCATACAATGCGTTATTATTTTGCTTCTGTTTGCTTGTGTTTGCTACAGAGAAATGGGTTAAGAATCTGTTTTATCGTGCAAAAGACAGAATATTATTCATCCAGCGAGGCACATGTGATGACATGTGAGCGGGCGCTGACTGGTGACAGCTCTACTGTCATGAAAAGTGACATTATGGAATCAAAAGTGGTGTGAAATAAAATGTGTCTCATAAGAATTATGAAATAACATTTCATAATAATGAGGTTGACTTGTAATGATGTTTTAAATTGCTTCACACTTTATTGGTGCGTTTATATATTTTACACAATTACCTCATCATTATTGCATGATGTCTCTTATTTATTTAATATTGAACACTTTGGACTTCCGTACGGCACAGGATATCTGTGAAAGACTGAAAAGCTATCAAGAAAATATTCTTTTTTTTTTGTGGCTGTTGCCTTAGTCTTTGCACAAACACGTGATGCATCAGACACATTAAGTGTTTAAACAATTGCTCCACTTCCACTCTGTAATAGGAGACACAGGAAGCCTGCATATATTACTTTTAATATAAGACTTATTAATAATGCATGATGAACTTTGCATTATATGCCCTCAAACCCAGATAACATGGCTGAAGACTGTTTTATTGCTTGTCTTTGCAAATGAGCCATTTAAACTTTAATCCTCTTGTTGTTTTCTGCAGAAACAACTCCATGTAATTGCATTAGGATTTCATGGCGCTGGGATTCTAATTACTGCTTTCGTCATTTCTCTATTGTGGCCTTTGTTATTCTTAGCCTGTAGCATCCTTCACTGACAGACAAGAATGACTCACAACACACACTTTCTCATTTGATATGGACACACAAACAAAATATAGCAGCAAACGCAGCAATAATGTGCTATAACTTCACACACAGGCAGACAAACACAACATCTGCAGACACATATATGGACACAAACCAGCACACAGTACACACACACAGAACATGCAGTTTCATTTCAGGGGACAGCGAATGCAATCACTTTGATAGATCCTTCCTCAGGGGTTTGCTTCTTGTCTTTAAATACTGATTGTCAAGCAGCTAAGATGATGGACCCCTGATTCTCTGCCTCTCTGACAACCCGTCGCCTTTGCAGCCGACCAAATTCTCACTCATGGACATCTGTGACGGGTCGATGGCAACTCTCATCAGCGGAGATTCAGAATTAGCATTAGCCAATCGATGCCTCTGTCAAGTGCAAGAGCGTTTTTGGACAGATCCACTCGACGGTATTGTGTGTTCTTACTGGGGACAGTGGTGGCCTCGACCTTAGAGAGGAGAGCTTGTGAGAAGAGTTCAAACCTAAAGCCAGGGGAAAGAGGCATCAACAGCCTGTCTCATGGGTCCATTAAGCAAGGCCCTTAAAGAAGAAGAACATGGTCTTTCATGTCATCTACAAACCATTTTCACAGAACTGACACAAGTAGCGGGTAGATGGGCTGAAACAAGCACTGCTCATTTCATTCAATTTGGCAGTGAAAAGTGCTTTATTTGATCAAGGACCACACATTTGTGTGACACTGGTGAATAAATTAAAGAAAAACATAACTTTATTAAAAATTTAAAAGTGAGCAAATATTCTTTTTTTATCCTCTGGCAGGGCCCTAATAATGGTCCTCTTTTAAATCTCTTCTTAAAACTCACTTCTTTCTTAACTGATGGTATTTGTTTTAATTATTTAAACTATTTTTCTTGTTTTATATCTTGTGTTTGGATTTTATTTACTTTTATTATTATTTTTTATTGTAAAGCACTTTGCAACTTTGTTGTGATAGGTGCTATATAAAAATATATATATTATTACTATTATAAAAAAGTGATGAGTGTAACTAAAGAAATTAAAGACATACAGTTGTTGTATGTTAGCCTGATATCCGAGTATGACAGATATTATACATGACGGCATGAGGAAATTGCTTCTTTTATTCAGCAAAAGATTCCACCCCATGGTGGAAGGCATGAAATTGAATGAAACAAAAAAGAAAGTCTTTCAGATGCACTATAGTGTGAGTTATTATATGTAGTCATGAGTTATTATAGCGTCATCATTTATTTTGTTGCTCCCACTTTCCCTCAACCTTCCTCAGCATAGGATACTGATTTCTGACAATCGTCAGGAATAATGTGGAAACCTGTCACCATCAGCTGTCACAGGAGGCGGAGAGAACAATAGTGAGAGCAATAGCTATTCCAAGCAAGAACGGCAATATTCATACATGTCATACAAATGTCTTTTAGCTGCATTGCATTCTGGTCTATTAAGATGAAGCTTTGGCGAAAGTGCAGTAAGAGCTTTTATCTCTTGTTTTGCCTTTATTACTTTATGGGTGAATTTCTGCTGTTTCCTCCTGTTCTAATTTTCAGTCCCTATACATTCACAATTCTAACATCACCATTTCTGACCAACGATCTTTCTGCCCGCGTTCCTCGAGCCAATCAGTCCCTAGATGGTGTTCTTAGAATATCATTGCCATTCTGTCAGTCTGTCTTTCACTACCAGGACTTCCAGGATGTCTGGGGAGATTCAGCTGAAAGTTTCCATCAACCACCTGCGTCTAAACTCCAAGGGAATCCCGTCCTATCACCTATCTTCATATGGGCCTGCACTTAATGAAGATGCATCACACCGATGGAGTCTAATTGCCAATGTTGTTCTCTGTTGCTAACCTGAATAGATATTGTTACACACTTCCAATTGATCGCTCCTTATTGACCTGGCATTGTAGAACCTGGTATTTGTGACTCTTCACTGGATTAGTATAATGCCAGGCGAACTCACTACATTTCCTGAGTAGCACCAAAATTCACCCGAAGTGATGAAGAGCCTTGAAAAGGAAACACTTTTTGATTATTTTAGTTCTGCCACTCAAGGCTGGAGTCTGTGACTGCCTTGCTAACAGCACTAAAGCTAGATAAAGAATGGCAACATGTGTTGGCTTCTGCCCAAATGAACCTGTGATAGTTGCCTTGTGTTTTTCCTGAAAATAATGCAATGCCAGACAGTCTAGCCTTGGCCACCATAAACACTGTTAGTCTAAAATGACAAACAGCAAAGCCTCAACAACAGCATGTTAGGATCCAATGAGACTTTACTCTGACTCGCATGTGAGGCTTACATCACACCGCAAACGGAAAACTGAATCTTTCAGATTTTATTTTCCAAACTTTCTTTTTAGTTGGCCATTTGTTTTTGTTTTTATTTCTTTGCATGACAAACAACAAAATGACTTTTCCTAATAGGAAGCAATGGGATGCTGCTCCCCGCTGACTGCTATTTGATTCTGAGGCACTGAAAAGTTGTTTTCCACTGATGTTTTAGTATTTTTACCTGCATTGAAAATATCTTAATGTGATTTCAAATTGTTTACTTACTAATAACACAATGGAAACGGCATGATCAATAGCTAAATGTTTTCAGTGTTACGGTACAGTGGATTCTTCCTTTTATTCCAGCTCATGGAGCCAAAATTTCAATCAACAAATTTGTTAATGATCTGGGAAAGGAAATTGAGCTCGACCTCTTGTAACGACGACAGTGAACGCAGTCAAATGAAATTCCATCCAGTCTCAGCTGAACGCTGACACACCTGTGGTTGCCCCGTCACGGTATGTGGTGTACCAGGTTATGACAAGCAGATGTTAAACTCAACACCAAACGCCAAAGAGCCCACCGCGTCCCAGACAGCTTATTTTTACCCGGGGATGTCAGAGCGTTGAATGGTCGGTTCAAACGCCGGCTCCTTCACTTCTATTTCTGTTCTGACATCACAAGCAAACGCGGCACAGATGTAGCTCTCTCCTGCTGCTCTGAGCGACAGAATAAGGCTAGTACTGGAACAGGCAACAACAGCCACGACCAAACACAGAGGCTGTGCTGCGGGCGTGTGTGTGTGACGTGCATGTAAATGTGTGCATGTGGTGGCGGGTTAGTGGGAGAGGAGGCCATCTGTCCTGGCCTATCATGTCCATCACAGGAGGGCCTTTCCACACACACACACACACACACACACACAACCTCATAGATGTTGTGGCTCATAGACGGTGTCAGAAAGGACAGTGCACGACTAATTGTGGACTTTGTTTTCACGCACGGCGTTTTTGTTTGATGACTGTTCCGAGAGATATTGCATCTTGACATTATCAGCGGGGGAAAGTGGGAACATGGCGAAGGGACGGAAGGAAGGGCAGAGCGGTGGCGCGCAGAGATGACACAGCAGATGGTTGATTGGAGATTATCACCATGGGAGGAACCACCAGGAAGCCAATTAGGGGAGGGGACAGTGACACACAGATGGCGGAAGGACCAATCAAAATACTTCATACTTGATTGTGCATTTCAGAGTTTTAGAGTGTAAATCTTGAGGATGATTATTGTCCAAAAATACACCCTCTCATCAATACAAAAAAGGACAAACTGAATAATGGAGTTGCAATGTAAAACAAAAATGACTTTCCAGACATACGGTGTGGAAATAGTTGATAAATTAGGTGCAATTTTGATCACATGTCCCATCTGAATGAGATTGCACGTACGTGTCTGCGTGTAAAGATACATGTTTGTGTGTGTTTATTAGTCCAAACCTGTGGAGGTGTGCAGCGAGTTCCGTGAGCTGCTGACTTAATGAACAGTTTTAAGAGCTGATTATGGCTGAGACCTCTGGGACGTTCTTTTAATCAGTGATAAAATGACAGGAAAGAGAGTGTCTGTGTGTGGGAAAGATGGTGAGGGAGGCTGGCAAGAGAAAACACAAGAAAAGAGACAGTTACAGACCAAGAGTGAAAGACAAAGATAGAGGCAGAATGTAAGATGAGTCACGCGCAAAGCAAACAGAAAAGAAGAAAAGACAGCAGCCGCAGCAAATAGACAGAAATGAAAATAGAGAGCTGACTTTGACAAAAACATCAAAATGGTCCTCGAACTTTCTTTTCAACCTCCCGTTTTTCTCTTCATGTACAATTTTGTCTTTCATCTAATTTTTCTGCTTTCTGCGCCTGTTTCAGTAAAAGTCTTGACTCACCATTTCCCTCAGCCTGTGGGTATACAGTACAGTATGTGTTGCTGTCATTCTGCTGAATAGTGATGACAGTGTTAGTAAGTGAGGCTATCACTTTGCTTCAAAATGACTACAGCTCCCCTAACACGCTGTACGTCGGACAACTCCTTCTTCCTCAGGGGTCTGGTGCAAACTTTGATCAAACGTTCCATTAAAATATACTTTATATATCTGTGTACAGACACAAAGAGTTCACACAGCAAACACGCACACATACAACGTTAGAAAGACCAAACAGCTGATGGCAAGATGCACACACCTGAGCTGAGGCACATCTGTTTTAGAAGTTTCAAGGCTTCCCTGGCTTACCTATGACTCACCAGTTTAGAGCTCAAGCTAGAGGCTCTTAAACACACCAAACAAACTCTCCATGTTTCATTTGAACCGAGTTTTAAAAGTTCGGTTCTGAAGCAGGCCAATTAGTTTCAACATGGAGGAAACAGGACTTGTCAGTGAATGTGTGAAGGGCAGACGAAGAGGGTGAGAGAAGCAGTGAGAGGGAAGGGTTTATGCTAATATGTGTCTCAGTGCTGCTACTTGCCCTGGATATGTAAGGCCTGGAGGAGTGAAAACCACGCGCGACCCCTGGAGAAGCACTTTGCCTGACACTGGGATGATTGACTGCACTGCTGCTAAGCATATGCAAATTTATTTAACTTTTTCATGGTGCAAGGTTCAAATTTAGCTTGGAATAAACTGGACAACTAGCTTTGGAAAAATGTGAAAAATTGGCACAGAACATAAATGGAGAAATTAAGTACAGATGAGAATGAATGTAAAATCAGTATTATGCAGTTATACACAGGTATGACCTGTATGGCGACCTTCGCCCTTGCGTTTGCACGTAAATACTACTATTCAACCTGCTCCACATTAGGCTACTTTTACATTATTATGTCCACAATTAAGAGAATTGTACTGTTGTCAACCAGTAAAACAAGACTAAGAGTCTGGAGCATGCTAGCAGCTCTGTGAGACTGTACTTGGACACAGCAGCGCTTTCAGCTAAATGCTTTTAGCATGCTAACATGCTGACATTAACAGTACTAACATGCTGATGGTGTACTGCAGTAGGTATACTGTTTACCACCATTTCAGTTTAGCATGTTAGCATGCTAACATTTGCAGACTAGCACTAAACACAAAGTACAGCTAAGGCTGATGGGCATGTCAGTAGTTTTCCAGGTATTGGGTCATAAACCAAAGTATTGGACAAATTGAGATTTTGACCTGATGGTGCTAGATGTAATATTAATGGATCACCAAAGTTATTACGGTTTACCCTGAGGGGAACAGGAATCTCTACCAAATGTCATGGCAATCCATCCAATAGTTGTCAAGATATTTCACTCAAAACCACACATGTCAACCTCATGGTGGCGCTAGAGGAAAAGTCAGAGGATCACCAAAGTCATTAGGATTCATCCTCTGATCACCATGGCTATATGTGCCAAATGTTATGGCAATCCATCCAAATAGCTGTTTATATATTTCACAAAATTAAACAAAAATTTTAACCTCACCGACATTACCACGCCTAGAGCCACTCTGCTAGCATGGCTGAAAATGCTGCTAATGAATAATTCCCTTTAAAAAAAAAAGCCATGACAACAAATGACACATCAGTGACAAATAACATAACAATGTTAAGGAGGAACCCATCTGTGTTCAAGCCTGTAATCAAAAGGTATTATCAATCCATCTTTTCCCTCCCAGTCAAAGCGTGACTGGTTGAAGCTTGACTGATTGAGGCCAGTCTGAGCGCTGCTCTTCAACAATCCTCCCAAGCCTAATTAAGATACTTGGCTGATTACAGACTTGTCTGATTAGGCTGTTCATTATGTCTGCCCACGGTGAGAGCTTTCACACCGGCTGCAGACGATCTTTGATATTGCTGAACGACACCGGATGGATCCAAGCTTAATGAAGCTTAATGGAGCACATTTTCACTCTTTGATCCCTCTTGAAAACATCATCAACAAGTATAGGTGCCTCCTGATGATCCGCAAGCAACACAGCCGCCACTTGAGCACTTCTGAATTTGTTTTTCCTGCTGTCCCCACCTCCCATATCCCCCCAAGATCGAAAGACAAAGCTGCCAGGCTTCCCTTCTTGTCCTCCTCCTCCTCTCCTCTTATTTCTTCTTGTCTCGCCTGATCTGTCAGCGAGTGTCTCCCAGCCATCACTCTGTCTGACAGACGGACTATCTCTGAGTCGTCAGTCACTCCACTGCCTCCCTGCAGCCGTCATCTCCAGCCGGCAGGGACACCCCCTGCAACACAGCCGTCACACTGCAAATGAGGAGAGGCCCCCTGTCTCCTGAAACAGGGGAAGCATGAGAAGAATATTTCTACTGATTAAGGAGCCTCCCTTCTCCCTTGGTCATTAGCATTGCTATCAGTGGTTGTAAAGTGAATTTTAGCCAGGTTGAGGTTTGACCTTGAATTTGGAGAGTGTATTTCTGCTTTAATCAGATGTAACACACTCTGCCCCTTGAACTATAATAGACAGACTCATCTGAAGCATGACAATTGAAATGTTTGCCAAAAGTAAAAACTTAATGGCAATATTTCTCAGGTTAAAGAGAGCAGATGATAAATACATATTTTTCATGGCAGATTTTCTTTTCCTGATCTAAGAGATAAGAGTCAAACAAGAGAATTTCAGTTCCAACACAGAATTGTCATAAATTAATAAATACAACTGTAGACAAAGTGAATCTCAAAAAAGCCAAACCCTAAAAGGAAGTTCTATTGGAAGAATCTGATTGACATAGATGAGTAATGCACAGACACATGTCAGTGACTGGCTGATACAAGAATTGCCTGTTGCTTTGTGGAAAATGAAATTTCCCTTCAGCGACGACTTTTTCCTGACAGAATTAGAAATGAAAAGTGACAGAAAAGGTCGCGCTCTGTGATAATAGTTTGGAGTTCTGAGCAGTTTGCCTTCAAGCTGCAGAGGTAGGAAGGAGCTCTTATGTGCCACCTCCGGAAATTATTTCAAGAGGTAATTTTAAACAGGCGAGCAGAATACAGATGTTTATTTAAAAAAAAAATATTTAAAAGTCAGAGTCAAGAAGCGTGAGACACGGGGTGCTCTCCAGTTGCTTAACCCACCTCAGGATGTAGTATGAGGTTCATTATAGCCAGATTTTGAAAAGATGTAAAATGCATTGTATTCTTGAAAACATAATCTTTACTCCCCTCCAGCTGAGGTGGACTAGGGTGACTACAGATCTGCAACTTGTGCTGTGGTTGAAGAAGTATTCAGGTCCTTCACTTAAAGGCGCCCTGTGGAGTTTTCAAACAAAAGTTATGTTAACATTCTCACCAAACTGCATTGTGCGTATCCAAAGCTGATTTTTTACATCCATATTTCCTAGCCTTTGTTGGCGCATTGCTACATTGCTACCCACTTGTAAAAACAATGCTCCATAGCACTACTAGTGGTCAAAAAGTACAATATTTGCCTCTAAAATGTAGTAGGTTGGAAGAATAAAGAAGCATAGAGTGGAAATGCTCAAATAAAGTACAAGTAACTCAAAATGACACTGACCTGCAGTACTTCAGTGAATGTACTTAGTTACATTCCGCCACTCACTTTGTATTGAAAAAACCAAAATGGATCAGATTTCCTATCTCTGTATAAATTGCATCTGGACTTTATCAAGATATCAGTCACATAAAATAGCAAATGTAAATTGAGACACCAGCCGTGTTTCCATTCAATTGTCAAGCGAATTTTAAGCAAACTTTTAAAATGGTGCAGAAATGTGAATTAGGCATGTTTCTACCAACTGGTTTGGAGCGAATAAACTAGGCTTGTTGCAAAGCAAAGTTGGTGATCAGTCATGTGAGTTAAATGTTCGCTACCTCAGAACTTATTCGGCAAAGGCGTTTCCACATCCCATTTAGCCTATCAACTCTTTTTCGACAAAAGCAAAAACCACCTCAAGCGAGTGTAAAAACGTTTTTTGTGCAATTGAGGAAGATTTATCAAATTTTGCCATTTCCATACAGCTTTTCTAATGCGATACTTGAAAATGTGCATAAAAATAAGTTCATGGAACACGGCTATTGACGGGGCCTTGACTCTTGTGCGGTGGGGTGGTGGAGCAGCAAAACAGCATTCACTGCAATGAAGGCAAAAAGAAGTAAGACTGTGGAGTAAGAGTTGACTGGATAATAACCAAGACGTGGAGACCCAGCGATCACAAAATTAGAGCGATTAAACTTATGCTAACAGTTTCAAAGATTTCTGCAGCATCATGGGTAAAGATATGTTTATGCCTCTTATCATACTGTAGGTATTAGCAACAAAATGACAATGAAAAACAAGAGGGTATTTCAAATCAAAGCTTCTTTAACCAGCAACAGAAACATACAAAGACCCAAAAAGGGCTGATAAAAACTCTTTTTCTGATAAATCAAGACCCGCCGTGCTTTCTTGAAAGGTATCTACATCAGTTTCCATTGCAGGAACCATATTTGCATCAAATTGGTTTTCCTGCAGTGTTTCTTCTGTAGGTCATGACACTCATATTTGTGCCTAGTGGGGATTATAGGGTGGTGGAGTTTCCCAAATGACATCTTTGGTTGCGCCAGTGGTGTGTCCCTTGGAGGCGACTTCCATTTAGGTTGAGGCAGTCAGATGGAGATGTGAAGTTATAAATGTATTTTCCCTCAAAGCATGACAAATAGCTGCACAACATTTGAAAAAAAACTACTGGGGAGGTGTGCATGTGTGCGCATATTAGCATGTGTGAATATGTTTGCGTGTGGAAATAAACAGAGAGCCATATAGATATACCCACCGGTTATCATGGCAATAATGTGTGGCTGTCTTTCTCTTCATTTTCTGTTTTGCCCTTTTCCATATTTCTCCCCCACAGCCCCCCTCCCTTATTTCCCCCACTCCCTTCCCCCCCGCTGTGTATATGTACTGTATATCGATATATACTGCCTCTTCCTATACAATAGGCTAGTGGAGATAAAATGAAATTGTGAAAGGGAGGCAGAGTGCATGCGAAATGCTAATCATAATGTAGCGCAACCTCAGAGCATCACTATGGTTTTACTGATGAACCCAGTGCACTCCCACATGACTGGAAAGAGTTTTATAGAGAGTGATGTACCAAAGAGTAGCAGCATAGTCAGAGTGATTCTGAGAATATTTTGCTGACTTTACTCTCTCTTTCTGCTCTTTTCTTTATCACCACTTTTTCTCAGTGTTTTCTGTCTCCTTCCCTCTCATCCCTTAAATTATGTCTCCCGTCTTTGTATCTTCCGTCAGACACTGTTTTTCAGTATCCTCAAGTAAACAAGGACAATATACAATATACTGAGTCACTGCTCCAATAAAAGCAGCTCTTCTAACAACAAGTGAATGAGTGAATAAAAATAGCAACAAACTCAACAAATACAGATGACAACTGTTTGGGGCGATGCGTTGTTTGAAGTGGCATCAAGTGCAGTTTCCAGTCCAAACATTCAACGCCGCTGCTCACACAGATGCCCAAAGTGACCTTGCTCTGTCTGTGTATCCACAGATGACAACGTTTGTGTGTGAGTGTGAGTGTGTGTGTCTGAGCTGTTCTATATTCTGTGTATTTCCTAGGATGAGGGTGAGGGTGTGATGTTTGTGCAAGGATGATGAGGGAAGATGGACTGTTGATCAAATTAAGTTGTGCATATGTTTGTACGGTGTGCATGCAGAGATGTAATGGAATGCTGCTATTATTGTTATTGGTCTTATCATTAGTATTACTATTATTACATTGCTACTATTATTATTTGTATTAATATTAACATCATTACCATTACTATTACTTTACATCTCTACATGGAACTGCACCTCCTGCTCTCTCTCTCTCTCTCTCTCTCAACCCAACCGGTTGGGGCAGATGACCGCCCACCCAGAGCCTGGTTCTGGTTCTGCTCGAGGTTTCCTTGCCACTGTCGCCTAGTGCTTGCTCATGGTGGGAATTGTTGGGTCTCTGTAAATAATATTATAAAGAGTTGGTCTAGACCTGCTCTACATGAAAAGTGCTACAAAGATAACTTTGTTATGATTTGGCACTATATAAATAAAACTGAATTGAATTGAACTGAATGTAAAAACTCATCATGCCCAACTTATTAGCTTAACTTATCATATATTTTCATTATATGAAACTTACAGTAAATCATAGTAATTTCTACTGGCTACACTTACAATCAAATAAGGCAACCATCTCATTAAGTCATGTACTGTATATGAAACCATAATTAGCCACACAGATTGTGAGAATCTTCTCTAAAAGAAAATGAGCCCGCAGGGGTCTAGGGCTTATGGGTAATGGTGTTCATTAAATGCCATTAAAAAACAGAAATATTAAGTAAACTACAATAAAATCAGTATTGTTTTTCAAAAAACTATCATGTTTATCTAGACATAATAAGCAAGCCGCATGACATGCTGTTGAGAAAGGCTCTGATCCAAGGCTGTATGGTTAGTTATTAGTGTAATGTCAATGGGATTTTGAATGAAGTTACAGTTTCGCTTTGGTTTCACTTATTTGGTAGGACACAAGTCAAAACAAACACAGGATGTATATATATTGTTTTTAATTTGAGTTCCTACACACACACACCACATACACTTGTGTGTAGGGTGTTTCCATAACGACAGCCATTAGTTATCAGCATCTTTCTCCTTGCTGTATCCCTCCACAGATCCCAGACCAGCAGCCCCGCGCAGACATTGAGGCCAGCTGTTTCACGGCAGTCTCAAGTGATTAAGAACAGAGGGGAGGTGGGACGGTGTTTCCTGGGTGAAAAAAAAAAAATATGAGAGGAGAAAAGATGGCTGTCTGTCCTCACGGGGCCAACACAATACTTTAATCATCTCACACCTATCCTCCATTTCATCCTCCCATCCCAGATGCCCAAAGCAGCCAGCCAAAATCTGAAGCTCATTTTTATCTCTCCGGTTTTCACATTCCCCCCATTTTCTCTCGCCCTTCTGTGCCCTATTTCTCCGTCTGTTTCTTTCTTCCCATGTCCTTAACGCTCTTTCCATCTTGTCGTCCTCTCTGTTTATTACTTATTGACCATCTCTCTGTCACTCTCTGGTTTCTCTCACCCGCTCTCTCACTCTGTGTGACTCAACATGGTATCTATGAAGACAAATGTGACCCCAAGGATACATGGCATCTATTTTCCAGCCAAAGTCAATCTACCATCATGTAACGAGGATAGATCCTCACTCAAAAGGACAGAGAGGTGGAGAGAGAGAGAGAGAGAGAGAGAGATGGTCTGTATCTCAGAATATCATTATGCACAATCATTGGCTCAATCAGATAATCATATGACCAGCTCTTTCTTGGCAGGAGAGAGCATTTTATTCATTCATCCTGTCTCTTTAAAGGATAAATCTGGTTTATTATAACAACCTGGATCTCATTTTCTTAGTTCTGGGCATCATTTCTATCAGTTATGAACACACTGTGCTCACAAGAGTATTTGGTGGGATCTGGAAACATGGCGACATCGCTACAACAAAGTCAGACGGGGTGAGAAATGAGCAGTCAGACAATCAGACGGGCTGTAAACAGATGATCTAAACCACTTTACTTGGAGGTAAAACTGAAAGTGAGCGCACCTGAGATGTCTGTAATAATCCCACATCGCACAGGAAGACTGTGCAGCACTCAACCACAGGAAGTGCAAAGATGTCGCCTAGAAATGTTATTTATATAATACTCATTTGTTTTTCCAATTACGTTGTGATGGAAAATGTAATTGCTGCTTGATTTATGTTCACAGGCAATGTTTTTTTGCTACATTTTCGTACAAAGCGCAGGACACTGGAGAAAAGGGTTCGACTCCTGGGTCCTGTGTGTGGTTAGGTTTAGGTGACAAAAGCACGTTGGTCAAGGTTTATGGAGTCATAGGAGTGCCATAAAACAGAATAAATCTGTAAAAGAATAAGAAAATACATTTGGAAATATACAGAGGAGTAAATAAAAGAATAAATAAGTAAATAAAACAAATTGGAAATATAAAGAGAAATAACAAAATATAAAAGAATAATTATAAGCATTTTCATTTTTTAATTAATTAATTAATTTTATTTTTTTATTTATTTGTATTTATATTTCCACATTTATGTATTATTTTATTTATTTATCTTTATATTTCCAGTTTTTTTAAACTTATTTATTATTTTATATGTTCCTCTTTATATTTTCACATTTATTTTCTTCTTCTTTTACAGATTTATTCTTTTTTATGGAACCCCAATGACTCCATAAAGATTAGCAAAAGTGGTGTGGTTTCGGCTATATGTCAGTACAGCAAACACATTGTGTCTCCTGCTTCAATGATTTAATTATCCTTTTTTTCATGCAATCACTTTGTTGTATCAATCAAGTTAACTACAAAATGTTAGTGCATGGTGCTAGCTTTAATAAACATAATAAATGGCAATGTGTGTGGAGGGAGGAATGAGTAGCGTACAGAGGTTGTGTATGTGTGTGTGTATTCTGTGCATGGCAGGGTAATTCATTCTGTTGTGACAGTAACTCTGAGGGACTGTATTGATTGGTCCTGATGGAGGCTGCGATATCAAGGAGAAGGACACTTGTCTCTGTCCGTCTTCGGCACTCTCTCTGTCACTCTCACACACACAGACATTCAGACACGTGCCTAGAGGCCACATCAGTGGATAGAAATAGAAAGTAATCACATAGTTAAGTGATTAGACGACAATTTCAGTCTTCAGTCTACAAACCATTCTTTGCCTTGCCCTTGTAAAGTCCGCCGTGTTTTAATGACCAAAAAGGGAATTCATTGGCAGCTCGCTCCATCACTGCCCTGCAGGAGACAGCCCCTCTTCATTCCCTGGATGTGTTCCGCTGCAAATGTGGTCCATTTTATGTCAAAATGGCTACTTTGGAAAGCTGTCTTCAAAGGATTATTTTCTGACACTTGTCTGTCACCTGCCATCCTACTGAAAAAAGGAAATAAGTATGAGCGAATATGATGTTATGGGTCAATTACATGATAAGCTGACCCTCTGTCGTGTCAGTGTGCACTGTCTGCACAACCTCAGCGGCT
The DNA here is from genome assembly GCA_008360985.2 of Macquaria ambigua. NCBI lineage: Eukaryota > Metazoa > Chordata > Actinopteri > Centrarchiformes > Percichthyidae > Macquaria > Macquaria ambigua. The sequence continues at coordinate 108,314 of VMKM01000764.1, forward strand.
GAGCATGACGTCTGACCATGTGGCCGTCCAATAAAACTACACTGCTCAGGGGTTGGGTCTGTTGTATCTCTGTTTGAACAGGTTGGTTCAGACCTAACAGGTTCCACTCTTCTCATTATTCTGTAATGGCTCTTTAATTGGTCTTTTAATGGAGCCTTTTTTTTTTGAGGATCTAATTGGTGTTTTGCAGAGTAGCCAGCAGTCCCCTCCGCCTGCCAGCGAGAGCGGGGGTCCTTAGGGCGCTCTCAGGTGTCTGAGCTGATTGCCTGCCTGCCTGTTTACTCTCAATCTGTCAGTGCTGCGGCCATGCTGGCAAGAAAGGAAGTGAAATTGCAAGCGAACATTGTGCTTGTGTGTGTGTGTGTGTGTGTGTGTGTTCCTAGTGAAGCCGTCAGCATGGCGCGCCATCCTTCAGGCGGCACCGCGACAGGACCCATCTGCCAGCCAAAACAGAGGGACTGGTCGGAGCAACTCTGGCACAGACTGGCACAAACACAGCTCACCTCACCTCTCCACCTCCCTTTAATAAGCCTTCTCTTCTCTCAGTCATCCTCCTCCGCATCCAGTTATTACTCTCCTTTGCTACCCATATCCCCCCTCGGCTGTTCATCTTCACCCTCGATGCTCATTTCCATCCTCCCTCTTTGAGAGCAGTGACTTATCTGCCTCTCCTCCGGAGCCTCTCCTCCTCTCACTGCAAACAGATGAGCCTGTCTACTCTGTGTTTAAAATAAAAAATATATATAAAGCACACTCTTAACTGAAATCTATTTTTGACTCATAAAATGATCCAAGTTATATTTTATTTTTGCATTAAATCCCTGCTTATATTCATCAGTTACTCCCTTTATCCCTCCCATTCCCTCTCTGAAACAGGTGGGTGGATTAACACAGTATTCCTATTGATTTATCTCACTGGAAAGGCGGACTGCAGTGGGTGTTTTTCCAACCCCATTAGTGTTATATTATACCTGCTGCCTTAAACTGTCTTCACTGTATCCTCTACCTCTGCAGGGTATGCTGGTTTGACCCCCTGAGTACAAATTAGGAAGAGTCAAGGGTCGAAGGTCGTACAGGTGGGTGACACCAGAGTTGGGAATAAGCTTTCTGAAAAGTGAGCTGTAGCCAAAGTCCATAACATTGGTATGAGTGTGTGTGTTTGTTGTCTTGTCTGGCCCCAGACTGGCTAATTGGGAGATGATTATCAGCCCGTCACTGTTGGGGTGTGACTGACAGACTCTCTCATCAGGTAGCAATGAGTCATTCACACATTGACACACACACAAATAGGTAGTAACAGCAAACACATGCAAGTGCTTGTCCATGAATTCTCACAGAGCTGATTAGAGAAGATAAAACACAAACACATAAAGAAATGTACATAAAGAACACAAAACCACGAGGCTATACACACATTTTTCCTCTTACTCCGACCTGCTCTGTCCATGTGCAGCCATGCAGGAAGTAAATGTTTTTCCATGAGCTTAGTTTATTGAGGGTGAGCAGGTTCAACCTTTACAGAACATGTTGACAGCAGCCGCGGGGGCCAACGTACACATGATAAACAAACCATGATGCTTTTAGGAGGACTGTCCACCCGGTAACACCGCGGGGAGTTTTCACCGACTTCATTTAGCTGCTGTGTCGTTATGAGTGTGCCACCAAACACTGTCAGGTCTGGTTTGGGAAAGTGATGCCCCTCTGGTAATTAGCAAGCTGCTATAGGGGCAGACTGTTGTGACAGGGCTGCCAACATGACACAGCAAAATCCAGAGAAAACTAATTTTTGAAAGTGGAATGTTAATGTTGTTTGCAGATTAAATGTTGTAGGGGTCTCTCTCCATGCCTCAAAGCAACACATTTATAGATACAAAGTGACAATGGAACTGTAAAATTAAAGCTGCTATAATCAATATCATTATATTAACAATGGATCACATGACTTTGTGTAAATGAAGCCACAGAGAATTATTACTTGACTGCAGTTCCCCACAGCTCTACAGAGCTTTATAGCTTCCTTTAGCCCAATATTTGGGTTTTTTGCCCTGCAACTTTACTGTCTTGGTTCACTCAGACCGCTGTCATCATTACATTTTCTGGCACAGCAGAAAGCTGTATTAATCGGAAAAGCTTTGAAAAGTCTACTGTACGCAACCTGCCCAGCATCAAACATCAGACAGGCAAAGTTAGCGACTAGCTGGTGAACATACAGTAGTGGAGAATTTAGCAGCTAAAGAGACAGATATTACCCTCAGGAGCTGATGGAGAGCAGAGAGTGAAGGAGGGTAAATATTGGACTATACTATATATTAACTATATCAACTTAAAAATTCATTACATGTCCGTGTTACGTTTACAGCTTGTTTCCGCAACAACACTTATCTACTAGCAAAACTGAGATTTAGGATTGAAAAAAAAACCCTCAAAAGTACCACACAGTGTCCTGCATTTGGATCAGTTTTGACTAATGTCTTTAACAATTTTAAATGACAGTATTTATTACATGTCATTGCAACTTTTAATGCAGTATACTGTGTGGTCTTCTTATTGTATGTCACTTCCTTTCAGTCCATGTTAAAAAAAACTCTACGCATGCATGCGCACACACAAACACACACACACACTGTCACGCACACAAACATATTCACACACTCAGGTCCAGCCACGGGTGATGAATGGGCTGTCATCATTAAAATGACATCATCCATAAATGAACAGCCATATGTTTCTATGACATAGAGTGTACACACTGTATGTATGAGGGTAAGGTGTCCTTCTAATGAAGGTTGACATGAAAAAGACGTGTGTACAGGCCACACAGACCGCAAGAACAAATCCCCTGAAAAACGCAAGAGTTTATGGGAGACGGATGATGGCACCTGTTAGCTAACAGTTATTCATGTTGCATTTACTCAGAGAAAGTAAATTACAACTCAGCCTCAGTGAGATCCATACTTATCCCATTACCTTTGAATTGAAATTATACACTGGCTATACAATGTCTTTGATAATATAAGGGGATTCAAGGATGTGTTGCTATGTCTAGCACTGAGGGCACAGCTACTTCGTTGAAGATTCGGGTATTAACAATTCTGTAATTATCATTAGTGTCATTATGTCCCTTCCTTTCCACTCTTCCTCCCCTCACCACTCCTGCTCTTCCTCTCTCTCCCATTGGCAAAGTGTAATCATCTGAGTTATCAATCATGACGCGTTGCCTACGGCACAGAACTGTAATACCTGCAATGACGGAAATGATTCATATCCACAGCTTGCTCAACACAGACACATTGCACTGGCTCAAACATTTATTCCCTAACGCAAAGTTGGGATTTTGATTTAGTACACAAGCAATTTTTATTTATTTATCTAAACCAGAGTCTACGGTAGGGAATAAAATGTTGTACTGATCACTGCAACAAGTCAGAGTGGTCACTTTCAGAATACCTATCCTGAAAGCTCACAGATAATTCATTGTTTCAATTCAATTCAAGTCTCCAGAGCACATTGAGTTTGCTTAGTGTCTGAAAAAAACACAATATCACTGTACAAATCATTACAAAACACACAACTGATCAAAGAACTTCAGAATAAGTTTTATAGGGTTTTATGTGCTGTAACATCAATAATAAAAATGAACATGGATATCTTAAAGAACAGAACTGAAAAAGCTGTTTTTAAAGATGCTGAACGAAACCACAGAGCTCATCCGAGGCAGCTGCAAGTCTCTAAAAACAGCCCATTATTAATGGCAAAGTGAGACCATATTCCTGTGTGCAGTCTTAAGCATATGTTGGGTGTAGAATATTCATGTACCAAAAGTATTATGCAAAAGTACCACGCCCTTAGGTGGTGGAGTAGCCATATGCAGAATGCTGGTGGGTATGTGGCATCAACGCAGCGGCTGTTAGGCTATGATCCAGTTTACAGTAACACTTCTGATGTGATTGTTTGATGTCTGAGAGTTTGGCAAAGTGCTCCACGCACTGCGCAACTCTGCAAAAGTAAAACTGAAGGGGAGTTTGAAAGTTGTCCCACTGCACTGAGAGGTAAACAGAACTTTGAATATCTGTAACATGCAGCGATGGAAGAAGTGTTCACATCATTTACTTAGAGCAGTGTTACTTTATTTGCCTGGGGGCAGCGGAACTAGCTGTATACACAACAATGACATGTCACCACCGTATAAAGTTGTTCATATGTTATTATTGGCTTATTGTTACTGATGTATTAACTTGGAAACAGCATTTTATAAAGTGTTGTAGATGGCCGAGGTGGAGCTAATTTGAACTACTTTATTTATTTATTTAGTTTCTATGTTTTGTGTAAAACCTTTATCTGCAAAGTCAATAGAAACTATAGCTGTCAAATAAAGGTTGTGAAATAAAAAGAACACGATATTTCCCTCTGAAATATAGTGGAGTAGTTTTAAGTAGCAGAAAATGGGAGTACACAAGTGAAATTTAAACTGTACAAAGCTGTACTACTTAGGTACAGTACTTGAGTAAATGTACTTAGATACTTTGCACAACTGGTAACATGAATATAATATACATCTTGGGATGCCGAAGTTAAAGTCAATCACTAAATGAAACCTGTTAAATAAAAGGAAGTTTCAGATTACTGGACAGAAGCATACACTGCACAGTGTGAGAAACATGTTTGTTGACAACAGGCTTTTAATTTTTATTATCCAGTGAAAGTCATTCTCTTGTCAGCCTCAGGCAAAACTGTCACGATTGATGTTGTAAACCTTTGGTGATGGAAAAAATTGTTGCTATAATTGGACTAAAGGCTGTGTAGTAGTGCATCTCCATCATAACAAAAACAGCTACAACTAAAAGAATCAGCCAGAGGTTTGTTTGTGGTAAGTCGCTGTGTAAAAAACACTTCTGAAGGCTTCTTGTACATGACCTACTACCCTATTACCTCACTCTACTTAGCTCTGTCACTTTGATCAACACCTCATCTTACGCTGTCAAACTCTGACCTTGGGTGTGTGTCCGATGAGGCTGTTTGTCTGATGGATGTTTGCGAGATGCCGGTATGGATGGAGGGCTGTGTAATGGAGGCAGCGGAGGTGCTGTAGTTACCGGGGCAGAGACTTATTTCCTCCTCACCTTTATAATGAATTGACCGCCTGAGCTCGTCTGTGTGAGTAAATGTGTGCACACATATAAAGATGCTCCTTTTTGCCTCCATGAAGGGCTGCAGTCAGTCATCGTTGTCCTGGATGGCCTATATGACAACAAGTGTCATGACAAAGGGAGGAGGAGGGAATTCTCCAACCAAGCCTTCTGTCACGCATGACACCCACCCCCAATTATTCTTAAGTTACTATAGTTACTTTTCCCTTCCCTTCCCCACCACTCTCATTTCCATACTTTCCTTAAAGCATCATACAAGTCGATTAGCATGTTTTAGCCAGTTGACTACAAATCCATATCATTTACATTGCTGTTGATTATTTTACGAGGCACACAACAAGTTTTATGTTTTGAAATTCACATGATCCGTTTATATAATGCCATTTTTTATTATCTTCCAGGTTCTACGTACTGTGGCTCATGATTGCAATGCTTTTCAGCATCAAACCCAAATCAAACTCTCTTCAACCTTATTTCCAGCAGCAGAAGGCAGCTGTTTTCTGCAAACAAGCTCAAGTTACCGAGTGAATATAGTGAAGCTTTTAGCAACAAAAGAGCCAGATGTTTTCCTCAGGAGCTGGTGGAGGACACACCAAAGCTAAAAGGCCAGTAAGTATTACAACTATAAATGAATGCTAACATTGCTCCGTGTCTGCTGGATGTGTAAATGGACAACTGTTTGCAAAAAACCTCATAAGCCATGATATGACAGCGGCTGTGTATCTCACCTTGTTTTGATATTTTTCTGCCATCTAGTGGCCAAAAATCGAATAATGCAGCTTTAAAATTTTTATGTCAGAGCTTCCATGAATACAACAACAAGCATTGCATTACCACAACATTACCACAGAAAAAAACAAAATAATAACTCCCTGTGAAGGTTGACCTCTGAAGCAGGTTTCAGGTCTCTGCAGCTTGATGTTCATACTGTGCTGGCATGAACTGAAACCACTGGCTGTCCAGAACGTAAACATCAAATATGCAAGCTTTAATCATTGAGCTAAAATATGCTAACTGGCAGTATGGTCGTTTTTAACTCCCCCATTGCCTCCTTCCACACCTTCCTCCCCCTCTCCTCATCTCTCTCAGTGGTCTCATACAGTCAGTCAGCAGCTCTGTGGTGAGCTCCAGGTTGGAGGTCATGTAGCAGGACAGGTGGGGGGACCCGGGGGTGCTGTTTCTGGAAGACCCCCCCCTTTGGGTTCCCATCTGTCTGACAGTGGGGTCGAACTGATCTGTCCCGTAATCTGTGTGCAGAATGCAGAGCAGGAAGCAGCACTGATAAAGATCACCCATGTGGATGCTTATGCGTACTTGCATGCTGAGTGTGTATATAGTACAGAGACTGTCCTCACTTGGAAATTGACAGCTTTGCTCTTGTGTTCAAACTCTCAAAACAAGCCATTTTTGTTTTCCTGACAGTGGTTACACAAAGCAAGTGACTGCTCTCAGAACTTTCCAGGAACTCCAGTCCTTTCTGTTGTTTTCCTCTCATCTCTGTACTTGAAGTGCCGTCTTACAGCCTCAGGATAAGTGCAGTTTTTTCACTTTCCCCTTCTTATACTGCGGTGGGATTTTTTTTTAACACCAGGTACTGGCAAGGGACAAGGATCAAAATAGACTACAATGTCACTGCCGAAATTACAGATCGCAAACAAAGCCGCCATGCCACCAAGTCCCTTTCACACTCGGAGCCCCTCTCTGAGAGCTTTTCAGCCTTCACTCTGGACATCAGCGTTAAAAAATACCACAGTTTAAAAGTCAGACCAGGGATCAAACCCAAAACCCTTCACCCAGGTGCTGAATTCACTGCACCACAGAGACCTGCTGGACTTCAAATATTACTTTGTACACCTAACACTTGCTTTTTAGTGGTCACTTACATTGTTGGCCTCTAAACTTCAGATGGGGACACATGTATGTATAGAGGTGGTTGGTGGATGCCTTTGACACTGAAGAACAGGGTTCATATTCTATCTCATGCACCGAGTCAGTGTTTACAATGACCCCAATCTTTCTCTGACCTTAACCAAGTAGGTTTAGTTGCCCAAACTTAACCATACCTGAAACATAGAGGTGGTAGGTCAGAAAATGCTCATATAATTTGTTTGTGGAACAGTCACATGGGTCACTTTGAAATGCATTTACAAATGACCGACTTTGGTGTGTTGGTATGAGGACTTCAAACTCATGTGAGTGGTGTGTTGGCAGTGTTGAGTGTGTATGTACTTGTACATGGGAGGGGGAACCAGGTCAATGAGGCAATCATTTATAGCTTTATTGATGTAGTTTTGTCCTCTGGGATGAGCAGCACTGCTCTGAAATGGCTTTCGACTGTTGTTTTTTATCTGCATTGCTCTGTCCCGTCCTACACATGAAACAATCTTACGGTCATTTTCACCTTACTCGTGTGTGTGTGTGTTATCATGTGTTCTCTCTTTGTCATTGGAGGTGGTGGCTATGTTGTCTGATCTTGAAGTTGACATGTATTGCTTTATGGTGTCATGTATGAAAGGACAAAGAGGAAAGACCGAGAGATTTACTTTATCCCTGCCTATGTCTGTCTATGTACTCATTCCTCTAGTGGGACAGAGGGGTCAGTGTATTGACAGACGTCCATTTTGACCCCATTGCTTTTGGGTCACCCTCAGTAGCCACTGTAGGATGCGTTGTAAGTGGATGGCACAAGATGGGAGGACAAAGTCAGAGAAAGTCTGAGTGGAGGACAAAACTGGAGGGGGGGGTACTGATGGGTGAGTTAGAAAGATGAAAAGAAAGACCCAGATTCATGGCTCAAGGGATGGCAATGTCGGTCTGTCTGTTGGTCGGTCAGTCCACCACTTTGGTCCATGATGAAATATCTCAACAACAATTGGATGGGTTGCTGTAAAATTTGGTACAGACATTCATGGTCCCCAGAAGAATCCTACTGATTTTGATGATCACCTGAATATTAGTCCAATACTTTGGTTTATAACCAAATCTGTACAAAAGACTTTGCAGCTGTGGGCGGCTGTGGCTCAGGAGGTAGAGCGGGTCATCCATTAATCTCAGGGTTGGCTCCTCCTGTCCACATGTTGAAGTGTCCTAGTTGATCCTGATGGAGGCCAGCACCTTGCATGGCAGCTCCGTCACAATCGGTGTGTGAATGTGTGTAAATGGGTGAATGAGACCGCACTTTGGGAACCGTTAAGGTTGAAAAGCACTATATAAGTGATGTCCATTTACCATCGCCTTACCTTAAAATATTGAATTTACATGAATTACAAGTGAGAGCTTGAAAAAAATCCCACATATCCTATTTGAAAGGGTGCCGAGAATGTTTTTTGGTACTGAACATTTATTTATGGCAGGACATGTAATATGGTACAAATCTGACATCAAAGTACTCAGAAATCAAACTTCTAACATGTAATACTGCATTTTCTGTCAATTTCAAGTAAAGGATAACCTGAAAATAACCTGAAAATTGAATGTAGGCAGGTTCCATTTCAGTGTGGGTTATACTGTTTTGGAAGAGACACATTTTCAGATTAAGTTTCCCTCCAATCCACTGGAGCAGCAGCCTTCTGCAAACTCTACAGTGAGTTTCTTAATGAAAATTAAGACTAGAATTGTTTTCCTAATTTTCAGTAATTGCCTCAGTGTTGAATAACTCTAATAACGTATATGCACGCTGTTAGAAATGATGTTAGTGAAAGCATGGAGGAAGTCAAAATGCCATTTGTGATTACTGGGCTTAAACATGCTAAATCACCAGTATGATCGTTTATAACTCCCCCATCTGCTTCCATCAGTCATTGGCCCTGTGGTGGGCCCCAGGTTGGAGGTCATGTATCGGGACAGGTGGGGGGATGCTGTCTCTGGAAGACCACCCTTATGGGTTCCCATCTGTCTGACAATGGAATGTCAGACTGTGTGTCCCATAATTTGTAAACATAATCTGCAATCTGATCCAGCCCATAGCCTGCAAAAAGTCTGTGCCATAATCTGTCCCATGATCTACAAAAAATAAAACCCTACATATCCTACTTGTAACGCACTTCTTTGTCACAAAAGAATGTGATACGGGGTGAATATCACATCACTCTGAAAACGAAGTAATTAGACTTTAAACTAACTAACTAACAAATCTGTTACTACAGATTCTATACATTTCAGGAAATGTAACATAGGGAGGTCCCACTGAGTCACAATTTGAGTTTCCCTTTGACCCATTGGATTGTAGTGGAGAGCAACAATCCCTCCAAATTCTACAGTGAGTTTATTGATGAAATGAAAGATTAATCAGCATTATAGTCAAAAACTAAGTTTAATAGAAATAAAGCAAGTTGAGAAATAACTGAAATTATTTTAAAAGAGAAAGGGAGAGACTGAGATGTAGAAGGAGATGATGGAGGAGGCAAACTGTTACTTGACTTTGACTGATTACTGTAATGTGCCCAGTTAATTTGATTTACCTTACATAAAGGTTTTGTTTAACTCATTGTTTGCTTACCACTGTTATGAGAGATACAGTGTTTAGGGTGAAGGGGAAAAAAAGGTTTTGTCATTAAAAAGTTGCAGTAAAAGAAGATGGACGTGTTTTGCTCCGTTCATTTTGGGGGTGCAACAGGCCCATCATTTCGATGTGATTATAGCATCTTTAAAAATGTTCTAAAGGCACAAGTTTTGATTGTAGAAAAATGAGCAGTACCATTACGAGGTGCCGATGTCGGACATCCTCACATCCTACTGGGCTTTGACCAGGCCTAAGTCACAAATCAGGAAGTAACTGCTAATTCATGATTAGTTAATGATTTTTAAATAACTTTGAATCAGGGATCATATCAAAAACTACAATAGATAATGTTAAGTTACATGAGAACAGACTGCTAGATGTGAATTTGAACACTTTATAAATAAGTCATTTAAGATTTACTTTGAATCAGGTGCTAAATGTCACATAATCAATAATTAATCATTATTTGCTTTCTCTCCACATATAAGTTATTATTTTTGTCCCTTAAAGTACATCATACCATGTTCTTACTGCACCATGACTTCATGTTTACCATTACTTATCTTTTTTGTGTGCCCTAAAGTAAAGTAAAACATCATCCTACCAAATGAGAAGTAGTGACTGAGTTTTAACTAGTTTTAAATACTACACTATTAGTTCACTAACATCACAAACCAGGAACAGAGTTCTCCAAAAGCCATTTTAATCAAGTTGACGACTTTAACATGACAGTTGTTTAGAGACTAGCGAGTGGGGGAGAGAGGGAGTGCAGAGAAAGTTTGAGATGGAGATAGATGGTGTTTTATTTAGAAGGCAGGGGAGACATTTCTCCTCATCTGTCGACTGCTGCACCTGTTCTCTGTTCACAGCAACCAAACAGGACTGACGCTCCATCGCCCCGCATGAAGCCACTGTGGGGAAGGACTAGAGAAAACGTACTGTGTTTGACTCTGTGTGTGTCTTTGTGTGTGTGTGTGTGTGTGTGTGTGTGAGTCGTGAAGCTTGTGTGTGTATCCTCCGGTTCTGCCTCAGGACTGTGGTGTGTTGGGTCACTTTGGGCTCAGTCAGTTTGTGTTTTAGAGGGAGGGATAACGCAGGTTAATGTTAGGGCAGGAATTTATGGACTACTGCCCTACAGCCAAGGGTCACCTGGGTAACGTAAGTTATTGTGTGTTTGATTCTAGGGTTTTTGGTTGGATTTTTGTCTGTCCGTCAATATGTCTGACACAACTGCTGCAGGGAAAGATGTTTTTTTGTGGTCCCCAATAAAAGAATCCTAATGTTTTTTTCTTAAGAAATACCATGATGCCAAACTTCCTACTTGAACACAAATCTAAAGCATAGTTTGCCACGGAGTTTACTAAAAGCACATTCCTGCTCCCCAGAGGATAAAACCCCTTTAAATGTTTGGCAGTCCACGAGTTTTTCTCATGCACCACCTGAGGTGAAAATTTCAATTTTGCACACTAGATATTTAATCTAAAAGGCACATTTTTGTGGCATTTTCTGTGCTCACTCATGTTCCCAAGAGGCTAAACCCTTTTGATTTTAACAATCTCATGGCCTCTCCTTCACTGCCACTCACAGCTTAGTTGTTTTGGTCCCACTACAGGCAAGGCAACCCCAAGGGGCTGACACTTGGGTTTAGACTATTGGGCTTGTTTAATCTTTTTTTATGCAGAGAGAATTGACATGCTTGCTGCTCGCCCCTTCTTCACATTCATACAGCGGTGTAAAGCCACACCTGGGAGCGGCCCTGTATATCTACTGTTACCCAGCAGCCCCACAGGCATCTCAGTGGTGATTGTGACTGGAGAGATCCCTTCCTACACCCCAGCTGGCGTGGGCATTACAACTGGTGATAGGCCCACTTCTCTCACCTCTAGGCAACAGTGACAGTGTTGCACACGCATTCCTGTTTGCGTATGTGTATAGAAACATTATTTTTGTTTGCATGGGTGTGATCAGGCTCAGACTTCTAATATTTGGCAGCACCGGGAATGTGTTGGCTGTGAGCAGCCTGAAGAAAGCAGACCTGCCAGAGATAAAAGCCAGGCAGCTGGCAACACACTGCCACATCTCAGCTGTCTCTGATTGCATGATGAAGATGGTGTTATTTGTACCAATGTGTGCAAACACTGAAAGTGCTCAAGGACAACTAATGATATCACCTGAATTGGTGAATTTATACATCATGTCAAAAGTGTGTGTGTGTATGTGTGTTCAATCACATCATGTCACTTGTATTTCTATAACCCATGATCACATATAGTACAATATATTATTGGCTGGAGCAAACAGCAGTCTAACTGAGAAGTTATATTTCCTGCAAGAACACAAACGGCAGCTTCATCAACCCTAGCTTCCTTGTCTTTGGAGTGCCACGGGATATACTGTAATATTCATCAGTGATTTGCCCTTTTTCATTAAACCTACTGTCACGGTGCTAACCCGTGCCCTATAGAGTAGATTGCACACAAACACATTCCGGTTTCTGCAGTCTATTAGTTATTCCATCCTGCCGGCACAATAGATCTGTAGTCCTGGTTGTGTTGCTAAGTTGTGCAGCCCAGGCCTCTGTGGCTGAGTTATGAAAGCACATGTGGATAAAATAGCATGCTAACCTGCTAACTTAAGCAATTTCTGGTCATGTCAGTATGCATACCGGCATCATTCACATACTTAATGAAATAACCACTCAGTTCATTTATTAATAGATTCCACTCAAATTCCTTTATTGGTTATATGTAACTGCAATTGAAAAAATGTTTGTTGCATGAGCTCCCATCTATATTACCTGCTGGTCATGAGTCCAAACTACCAAACAGGAAACAAGAGCTTCCAATGGGCTTTATACTAGAGGGAACTCAGACTGTACTATGTTGAGTAGAGTACAGGGGGGGGGGGATTCATGGTTTCAGGGAATAGTCTTTTTAAGTACCCTAAACAACTTATATTGTCGGTATTTCTATGTTGGAACAATTAGAATAATGATTAGAAACAGTTTTTATTGTTTTCACATTGAAATGTTATTTCATTGTCTTAATTGATTATGCATTAACTTTGGTTTGTCTGTAGGAGGAGCTTCCGGTTTAAAAGCAAGGGGCAGAAGCTGACAACACTGACAAATCATCACCTTTTTAAGTTGATATGGCCAACGTGTTAGCAAACAGTTGTTTATTGACACATCCAGCAGTTACTAAGCAACATTATTGTTCCTTTGGAGTCGTGTTTTTGTCCACCTGGTGAATGTACGTCCAATATTCACTCTCTTTCGCTCTGTTTTTGGTCTCTACAAACTTTTGAGGGAAATATCTGGCTCTTTAGCTGCTAAGCGCTGCACGATGTTCGCCAGCTAGTTACTAACTGTGTCTGTCTGCTGTTTGGTGCTGTATAGGTAGTGTACAGTGGGTTTTTAGAGCTTTTTCTCTGAAAACAGCTGCCTGCTATGCCTGAAAACGATGCTGTGAGAGTGAACTAAAACAGTAAAGTTGCGGGCTGACAGCTAAACAATGATCTGAAACTCGATATAAAGCTCTATAAAGCTGAGGGGAGCTGCAGATTCAGATAATTCTCTGTTCAGCTCCCTTTCACATTGTTTCAACATTGTCATTTGATACATTGTTATCGTAAACATATACATTACAACCACTTTAAGAACAATGTCTGATTTATTGTGCTGCGACTCTGTAAATGAGTTAGTGTAAACAAGATGACCCTGGGTCGCTACAGTGTTCTGCGTTGTTGCTTTGGTGTTTTTGGATGGTTGCTTGTTTGGGTGTACTGTATGAGTTGATTGCTATGGTGATTCTTGGTTTTTGCTAGAGAGTCAGTAACACAATGAAATAGTGCTTTTGTCTACTTGAACACATTCAGACGAAACCTTCATATTGCAGTGGTGGCTCAATCGCTAGTGCACCTGGCTTTATGAAGAGTATGGATATGTGTGTGTTAAACAATGTTAAGCAGAAAAATGTGTTTCCTCGCCTCAATTGAGGTTAATATTGCAAAAGCTTATTTTTTATTTTTTGTGTGTATGTTTTTTTTTTTAGAATATAGTAACTTCTTCATCACTCTCAGTCTCCAGTCCCCCACCCCACAGCTTCTTTTTTATCTCCTCCTCTGTTCCTCATTCACTCTCACATCCACTTGCCAGCGTGTGATCGCCTTGTGATCTCGCTTAACTCCTGTTCCTGCAAACATAGCCGCTGTCCCTGTAGTGCTGCGCTATGGCAGCTCATCCACACGTTACAAATGTGTTTGACCCTCTGTGGAGCATTAGACAACACCCTTCTTTGTATTCCTGTTGCTTTTTCCTCAACGCAAAAGCTTTACCCTCAGTTTGCTCCTGGCTGGCTCGAACCTGTTTGAGAAACTGTTATATTGTAAAGGGACAACGCTCAAACGAATTTCTTTTATTGATTGTGGGTTATTCTTAAATCCATGAATGAATCCATGAAGCTTGACTGTATTAAGTGTTTCGGTGGTGTTATTTTTAAAGGGACAAAATATTTGAAAAGATAAAAATACATAACTTTACTGGCTGAATTGTCAGGTATGTTATATTCAACTATCCATCTATAATTCCTTTCACAATTCACAGTTGTGATTATTCGGTTTCCTTTTTTGCTTTTTCCAGTGTAAATTATTATTTTGCCATAAATAGTACAGCAGACAAACTGCAGTACAGTAACAGGGAGTTTCAGAATGTAGAATATTCATGGGTTTTACACTTAATTATAAATAGATTTTGGAGTATTAAAAGTGAATTTTGTCTTTGTGTGAGTGAGTCAGGAAAGCCAGAAAGCTCAACACCTGGTGAGAAAAATTGTTGGTAATTAATTGCAGTGAGGATGTTGGCAAATTATACTACTAAAAATAAATCAGGCGATGGAGATGAGCGATAATTACTCCTCGTTCTATAGAAATGGATTTGTATGTTGACAATTTCTTTATCACTACTACTACCACTAACAACACAATTACTTCTGCAACTGCAATAGTGATACCAGCTTTAATACAACTGCTACAATGGCTCCTATTATTATAACAGCCAGTTAAAACTACACTGTAGTACACTGTAGACAGCACTTTATGGCAACATCATTTCACAGCACCAACTGTATAACGTGCAGTTGTTAATACCACATTAAGTTCATGAAAATGGTCCTGACCTTTTCCTTTTCCTCTCCCTCATGTCTCACTCTGTAATGAAAACTTTAAATTCAATAAAACGGCCAAGGTCGATTCTCCCCTCTCTGCACAGGGCTGCACTGGCCTGTCATATCCTCTCATACCACTGCACACGTAGCACACACACACACACACACACACACAGTCGACCAGTCGTGAACAGGTCCCTCCTAACCTCTCACATTCTCCACACGCTCCACAGACAACAAACACACAACTGTATGTAGCATTGGTTGCAAGGTTAAATTGTCCTTCTGCTGATCAGTACTGTGTGGGGCACTGTGAGGACTAACACATCTACTCTCTTGCTCACTTTTTTTTCTCTACTGTCCTTCATCTTTCTTTCGTTCTCATTTACACAAATAATTACCTCATAGTCGGTTTCTATATTGGCTACCTTTTTTTAATAAAACTAAAGACTCTACAGCATGCTAATGGCTCTGTGAGGCTATAACTGGGCTTAGCAGTGTCTTGAGGCAAATGCTAATGGCAACATGAGGGGGACATAAATGTGTGTACCAAATTTCATGGCAATCCATCCAATAGTTGTCGAGATATTTCACTCAAAAGCACAAATGTCAACCTCATGGTGGCACTAGAGGAAAAGTCAGGGGATCACCAAAGTCTGTAGGATTCATCTTCTTGGTACCATGGATATCTGTACCAAATGTCATGGCAAGCCATCCAATAGTTGTTGAGATATTTCACACAAAAAAAAAATCCATAATGTTCACCACCCTGATGAAGGCAAGATGGCCGAAACGTTTGATGAATAAAGCATGGTGTGCTGCAGAAGAGTTGTGTGACGTGTTTTAATTTTAATGGACTTGCGTTGAAGTTCAGACTGGTCGGCACCTCGCTGTGTGCGCATTTTCAAAAGAAACTGTTGGACCGTGAATGTCTGTACAAAATTTCAAGGCAATCCATCAAACATTGCTATCCCTACATGCTAGACGGCGTAAAATCTCCTTTCCAGGCTTTCCATCCTTGCACCTCCATCTCAAACTCCCTAAATTTGTATAAATCAGGCACAACAAACAATGTTTATTAAATTCAAATTCATGTTAACAATTAATAAACCTCTATCACTGAATCCTATGGAGAAATGATTTACTTCCTGCAGCTCTGTCACTCGTAATCATTACGAAAATTATTGGCAGAAACAATGCAGAGATTTTTACAGATACAGAGCAACTTTTCACAAAGAAAAACGTGACGGTGTTAACAAGCAGGGTGGAAAATCAACACTACCTAACAGCCAAATGCCAGTAAACCTTGGCTGTCACTGGTACTACATCTGTTACCACAACACCAAGCATGTCTGCAGGTGCAATTCCCAGTCCAATAGCCACTCTGGACGAATGACAATAAAGTTACTTTTTACATTTTCACCATATTTCATTATAACTTTGGACTGAGATTGTTTAGAAACGAGGTATGTTAAGTCTTTAGATGCTGATCATGGTGTTAAATATAGCAGGTTTTTCATAATCCTCACCACTTAGCATGTTTTCAATATTCTTTGCAGGCCTTCTGAAGAAATCAAGACAGGTGATTTTAGCTTTATTAATACAAAATTCTCAATTTTGCTCAGTGCAAGTGTGATCTACAGTATAGGAGAATCAATTTTGCCAATTTGTGCATGTGAAACATTATGTGTGTGCGCGTATATTCACATAAAGTTGATTCAGCGACACAGCCAGCCAGCTCTTCCTCCTCCTCGTTAACCTCTTGCTTTTTGGTCTCCCTCCCAGCCAAGCTAGAGGAAGATGACGAACAGAATAGGAGGAGAGAGATGGACGAGTGATGTTCCCATTACTGCTCTGTTCATTTGAGCCCTTGAGGGGGGAAAGAGAGAGAGAGAAAGAGAGCTGTAATAGACCACAAAACATTTCTGGACAGATGAGAGGAGTCTGAGTACTATTAGTCTGGGTCTGCCCAGAGGAAAGGAACATTATAGAAAAGCAGGAGGAACATTCACACACACTTCATGTACAGTAGATGTATTCAAGCATGTGTATGAATTTATAGTTTTCCTATATTATAAATCTGTTAACAGCAGTGTGATCTAAATCTCCTGCAGGTGAAAAATTAATTGCCTTTTCTCACATCTCTGATTTTGCATTCAGAGACAAGACACGACTGGAAGACAGATGAAAGGCTACTTGAGTAGCCGATTCAAGAGATACTGTCAAACCCTCTGATTGGATTGACACGTGGCTCTTCAGGGGCCCACATACACCTGAGTGTTGGCGGAGTGTGCATTATGTCAGTCAGTCAGCAGAAGAGACAGCGCTTTTAAAGCAGGAGGTGTTGGGGTCAAACAGCTTCAAACGGTTGATTATTTTTAGAGCCAATTATGCAGATATGTTTATCTCCATTTATAGTAAGTACATCTGTTGAATGGTTGACTTTCATGGCCTTGTCAAAGCATAAATTTTAAAAAAACATGTAGACACAAAGGCATGTTAAAAAGAGACCAAAGTGTAATCATCAGAAATAGTTCAAAATAATGATTAGCCATCATAAAATGAAATTAATGTGGATTTAATGTAGGACATAGAAAATATGTGTTCTAATTATTTTATGACGGGTGTGTGTAGGTAAAAAAAGGATAAGCTGTAATATATAGATAGAGATAGATAGATATATATTATGTATATTAGTCACAACAACTTAATACTAATTGTTACTTTTGCCACTATTGATTACTTTTAATAATTAGTTGCCTTTGAGCTTTTTTTTTTTTTTGAGCAAGTTATTGCAAATGACACACAATGTAAAAGTAAATTAGATTAGATTCATCTTTATTGTCATTGCACAGCAAGTACTGAGACAGTCAAATGCAGTTTAGCATCTAAAGTGCGCAAGTGCATAAGCCCCGCCCCCTCCATATTAGCAGATGGGACATGGACCAAACTGAAAAGTCAAAGTACACGTCAAATAACTTTTTCCCAAAGATGGTTTCTGTCATTTTAGGTAGTTCTTATCACGCTGATCAGTCTGGTTTTAATTAATGATTGACAACTTGTGGTGTGCTTGCGATTGGTTCAGGCTTGTGTCAGTCTATGGTTTATGCAAAATCAAAACACGACAGTCAGTAAACATGTCCAAATTGTGTGGCTGCTTGTTCAAACTCAATGTCTGTTTTTTTCATTTCTGCATGTGTTAAATACAGAATATATGAGGTGTGGGTGTGGAGGATCTGGAGATGCTTCATGGCACTTTTAACAGAGCAACGAAAGTAATGTGACGAGTAATGTAACAAATTACTTTTGCTCCTGAGTGATTAGCAAAGTAATTTAGTTTTTCAATGAGTAAGTATTGATTACAGTTTTTAGGTAATGTGGCCAACACTGCCTATTTTAGAAGAATGTTTTGTGTTTAAAATCTTAATCTGAAAAGTAACTAGAAACTATAGTACAATATATCCCTCTGAAATGTAGTGAAGAAGAAAGTAGCAAAAATGGAAATACTCATTCTAAATTACAAGTATTTCAAAAAGTATTTCCATCACTGTTTATCATTAACAACAGACAAATAGGGTGATAACTTTGAGTATTAAAAAAAATCAAAAATAAAACCGATCACTCGTGTTCCTGCCATATTGGACTTCATTCTAGCATCACCAGATCTCAATAGTTAGTTAGAGGAATGATGGCAAAAGCTACTAAAATAATAGCAATAATGAAAATAAAAATTCCCTTAAACAAAATCTCTTTGGTTCCCGAAGGTCAAAAAACTGTCATTAGCAAAAGAATTGGAACAGAGATACATCAGCTAAGACGAACACTTGAGTGTGCATGAGGAAACACACATACACACACACACACACACACACACACACACACACATTTTGGTTTAGCGTACTTTTTAGGCATTGACTTAAATTCCCTCCCTGGAGGTTTAACCTAACCCTAACCCCAATTACTAACCTTAACCGAACAATTAAGACAGAAACCACTTTACATCATGTTGAATGCAGCTGCAGTAAAAATCAAATGGGGACACCAATTTTGTCCCCAATTAGACATGCAGTCCCCAGTCAACTGGTCAAAATTACCCCAGAAACACACACACACACAGCAACAGAAATGTCCAGGTATATCATGGGAAACCTCCCATGGGCAGGGTTTAGTTTGACTTTCATTTTCTAGCTATTGCATAGTCCCATTTTTTGTTCCTGAGGTTGCAGGGCACAAGAGATGGGGCGGGATGTAGAGCGTGAAGCCATTTAAGTGGGTTTGGGAGTCACACTGACAGTCTACAAACCTCACCGAGATATTCATTAACTCTCCTACTCCCATCTACACTCTCATAGAAACACACTCTGTCCCTGCTGCATGTACAGATTCAGTCAGAATACACTTCTCCTGTGTGAGTTTCATTATTTGACTTGAAAAGTAAGCTGTAAAACATGATACACTTGTTGCAATAGAATCCAATTACAGCTCGCCAGTCATTAGGAGTAGAGGTTTTCAGTGAAGTTTTATAACCTTTTTTTCAGTGAGGAAGGATGAGACATTATCCAGTAGATTACTTTGAACTCTGCTTCAGCCTTTTTACCTTTTTATTCACCATGCTTTCAATTTAATTTTTTAAACACCTGGGTCATTTGCCAGGTGGATCAATGTGTTTTTGTGGGGGGTGACTGTCTTTTAAAACTTTTTTATGTGGATGTTGTTGGGCCCTTGCCAGTAATATACATAGGTTTTTTACATAGGTTTTTTTTCAGGTATCAATTACATTTTTAAATATTAGTGCCGCAAGTTATTGTTTTGAGAAATATAAAGTTTTTCTTTCTTGTTGATATGGCTAATGTGTTAGCAGACAGTGGCTTATTAGCACATCTAGCAGACACGGAGCAACATTAGCATTCATGTCCAAAATTCACTCTTCTTTTAGCTCTGTTTGGTCTCCACCAACTCCTGAGAGAAATATCTGTCTCTTTAGCTGCTAAATGCTCCACTGTGTTCAGCAGCTAGTCGCTAACTTTGTGTGTCCACTGTTTGGTGCTGGGCAGGTACTGTAGTGTACAGTGGGTTTATCAGAGGTTTATTTTGCTGCGAACAGCTGCTTGCTATAGTTGGAAATATGGTTGATGACAGCAGTGGCCCTAAACCTCTAAATCACTCCGTAGAGCTGAGAGGAACTGCAGAGTTGGGTGATAAATATCTGTGGGTTCTTCAGTTATCTCTTTTACATTACACATAGTCATTTGACCGTTGAACGTTCCCTCGGATGCAGTGACAGTGAAAATGAATCGGCTTTTGAAATGAAAAAGTGATGTGGGGAGACAACCCTGCGCCAGTAAAAGCTCCAAAGCGTGTGGTGAGGAAATATGAGCCTGAATCCATTAAATTACAACTATTATTACTATTATTATTATAACTAATGGCAGGCAGTGCAAAGCACAGTGTGTTGAATGTGGTGAAATCCTGTCAAATGAGGCGCTAAAACCATCGAAGCTCCAGAGACACTTAAACACAAAGCACCCGGGATGTGTTGGAAGCCAAAAGAATATTTCCTAAGGAAAAGGGAGGTGCTTCAGGCACAACAGAAAGCCGTCAAAAGCCACTTTGAAAGCTAGCTATATGGTTGCTGCTCGTGTAGCACGTAGCAAGAAACCCTTTACGATCGCAGAGGAGCTTGTTTTGCCTAGTGCTTTGGGAAGGTGGTCCTCGGAAATGTTTTAACAATCAGAAGCAGGCCTAAACACAACCAGCTGAACAAGAACTTTACCTAAATAAAATAGTCTGAAACTGGCAAAATGATTAGGTAAATCAGGATCTGATCAAAGAATAAGTAAACCTGACATTTGATACCAGTTTCTGATACTTGATACAGTCTCCGGATACATTTTGGTCGGTACCAAAAAGTATTGAGGCCAGCAGCTATATACAGAGTTCTGGATTAGTTTTTGCTTTATTCTCAGGTCAATTTCTTGCAAAGATATAAAGAAAGTTATACGAGATAAACGGGAAGAAGCCTTTTGAAACAGACCCAGACATACCGGGAGTGCATAATGTGATTACTGTGAATTAAAGAGTATTAAATGCTGTGCTGCAATTACTCCCTTACTGTGTGAGTGTTTGTAATAGATGAATACATCAGGCTTCATTTAAACGCAGTGAGGCGAATGGCTCTCTCATCAGAAATGAAATCAGCATGAATAAATAAGTAAACAAACAAGAACAGCCGGGCTCTGTGGTGATGAGAAGTGCCTGCTCGCTGGATATGAATCGATAGCAGCAGTTTCCATCTTCGATCTGGTGTTGTTTAACAAGAGGAGAGCAGCAGCAGCAGAAGATTAGTGATTTCAGATTAATCCTGCTAAAACTTGCTTTGTACGTCAGTTCTGTCTGGTTGGATTTCAAGTATTGTTCACTCTCAATTGCTTCCCTGCTTCTTTCATTCACTGTCTCCCTTTCTGTTTTTTCTTCTCCTTGTTTTCTCTCTTCTCCTTGTTTGACTCATTTGATGGCCTCCTCTGTCTGCCCTTTCTTTTCACGCCTCCTTTCTCTCCCCTGTTGTTGCTGTTCGGTCCCTCTTATCACCGTGTTGTTGTATCAGGTTAGCGGTCGATGGCGTGAGGTGACAGCAGACAGGTAAAAGATGAATGGAGTCCCGGCTCGGCTCTGCGGGCTAAGGCGGCACTTCGCGCACGGATCACTGGCGGTGCTAATTCAGGCATAAATGGATTCAAAAGCACACAAAGAAAGTAATGAAGCGTGGCTGATTGGACAGTGCAGACAGAGTACCCGCACATCTACACGCAGACATGCACAAACACATGCAAACGCACACACACACCAGTGATACCAGAAAGAGAGACACATGCACACATTAAAGATATAAAAAGGCTGGCAAGTGTGCTGCTCTCCAGTGGGGCGTGTGCATGTTCACCTGTCAGTGCTTCACGGAGACCTGACCAGAGAAGTGTGTCATCTGTCTCCACCTCCTCCTTCTCTCCTCTCCTCTTTTCTCCTTTCCTTTTTCTTTCCTTTCCTTTCTTGTCCTCTTCTCTCTTCTCCTTTTCTTTCCTTCCCTTTTATTTCCTTTCTTGTTCCCTCCTTTTTTCTCCTTTCCTTTCTACTTTCCTTTCCTATCCTTTGCTCTCCTCCCCTTTTTTCTCTTTTCCTTTTCTCGTCCCCACCTTTTTTTCTCCTTTACTTTATCTTATCCTTTCCTTTTCTTTCCTCTCCTTTACTCGTTTCTCCTTTCCTTTCCTGTCTGTTCTTGCCCTCCTCTCTTTCCTCCTTTATCTTCCTTTTCCTTCCTTGCCTTTTGCTCTCTCCTCTTTTCTCCTCTCCTCCTTTACTGTATTGTTCCTTTCCTTCCTTTTCCCTTTCCTTATATCCTTTACTCCTTTCCTTTTTCCCTTTCATTTCCTTTACTGTCTCCTCTTTTCTCTTTTCCTCTCATCTTCCCTTTCCCCCTGCTCTTCTGTCTCTCTCCTTTCCTTGTTCCTCTCTACCTCTCTTTTGTTTTTCTGTCCTCTACTCTCCCTTTTTCCTGTCCTCCTTTCTTTTCACCTCTCTACTCCTCTCTTGTCCTTGTTTCCCCTTCTACTCTTTTTTCTCCCTCTCCTAGTCTCCCCTCCTTTCTTCTCCTCAGTTCCTGTCCCCCTCTCCTCTCATTACATCCAAACCAGTCAGTCTGGTTTGATCTCTGCCTGATGGTGATCTCTCTCCCCGAGTGCTGACAGGTACGATGGGCTTCACATCCGCGGCTCTGCGCCCGATGACTCAGGGAGTGTGATCAGAAAGTGAGATGTTCTCTGCTCTGTAAATGAACAAGCTCAGATATATGGAGAGTGGATACGAAACAAGCAAGTGAGTGCAGGTGAAGACAGGGAGACATGCGAGTGAAAGTGAAAGAGAGAGAGAGAGAGAGATCTAACCAGTAGAGACAAAATTACTTCAGTTGATGTCTCTTTCAGTGAGTCAGAGGTAACTGAAGTTTACTACAAGTTGTGTAGATTTGTTTTCACACATCAGTGTTTTGTTACAGTACATATAGTTTACATACATGTAATAAAGCACCTTTTGAGACTGACCACACTATGCTGGCTGTATCTGAAAAGCTGCACAGCAATGCAAAGTCTTCCTGTAAAGGAATTTTCCTTCTTTAGGTTAAAGGTAAAAGGACACAGGGGTTCCCCAGGTCACATTCGGGTCATTTTTAAACCTAAAAGCATTAGGTCATATACTGACTCTTTCAGAGCAATAGTTCAGCTCTCTGTCTCCAAGTATAACTGGTCAGGGTGCAGCTGTCCTGATAAGGCTGGCTCCATCTCCCAGGAGACCAAGGTCATTGGAGATAGACAGCGTTATGCCCCAGACTCCACAATGACATACTGTCTCCTTTTTGTCTCTGAGATATGCACTAAATATGGAGACAGACATGGAGGAACATACAACGTGACTTTCGTTAACTTAGGTTCCTAACAGAATCTTCAAACATCTTCAGCTGGGTGAGGAATAACCTTATTTGGACTTGTAGTGAAACTTGTATGTCTAGCACAGGGTTAAATACTCCTCACCAAGGAGTAACCTTTGGAACAAAGTGGCAATACACACTGTTCACTTGTACTGCTTGTCTCTATTCTCCTTGATCAAGCTTCAATAAATGCTTCTGCGTAAGACGTCCAGGTCTCCTGAAACTCCTTCACTCACGAGTTAAACAGCTTCCTGATTTCCATCACAAATTGGCATCACGAACAGGATTCCAATATAACAATGACTGGTAAGTGCAAAGTTTCTTTATTTTGCCTTACCATGTCTGCGTTTGACGGAATCATAAAGGAACTGTATGTATTTTTCTTCAATTTGACTGTGAGCATCTAAGAGATTCAGTGTCTGGGGACATAGTCCAGGTCTGAAACTTCTTCATTCACGAGTTAACCAGCTTCCTGATTTCCATCACAAGGCGTTGTGTTGGCCAATCAAACATGTGCAAGAACCCACTCTGGATAGATTACTTTATAACGAATGGTTGACCAAAGATAAAATTATAGTTTCTGTGTTCCAGCCGCAGTGTTTTAGCTAAAACCCTTCCACATAGTAGCCTATTACAAACCACTGTGCAGAGTTTCGGCATCTGATAATCTATCACTCAAACCAGCTTTCCTGGGTCGTATTTAATCGTCCCACTGGAGGCAACACTTCCCCGTCAACACAGGCCTTTGCATATTATTTTTTAATGCAGTGCTGTTTTTGGTCTCAACGCCCAGTAAGCCATCGTACAATGGTGGAGGAGGACGGGGTGGATGAATGGGTCAAACACAGGACTTTCAGCCAGGAGACCGCTGTTTGTGTCCCATTTAATAACACAAGTCAACGTTGACTTATTTTAACTTACATCAGGTTATAAGGTTAAGTTACGTTAGTAAGTCACGTGGCGTAAGTCGTAAGTCATGGGACTTAACTCACAACCTAACCAAGTAGTTTTGGTGCCTAAACCTAACCAAACTGTGACCGTTTCACATTAACCATGTGATTTTTTTATTGTTACAATGATGACGAAAGTCTGGTACGCCTGTCGCTGGTACTCTCCAACGGTCATATATGTTGTTTTGGGACGTCTTTGCAATTGTAAAATAGTGAATCGATTCACATCTCAGTCCAACATAAGATGCCTTACTGTTCACCTGGAGCTGGTTTCACATTTGCCAGCGCTGCTTTCATGCATTTTTAACAAATTACAGTCGTTTGCAAATTGCATGGGTCACATGTACGGTGTTTGTTTTGATCAGTGAAACATGTCGAAATGAGCAAGAGGAAACTATCTCATGTTGCAAATCACAGATTGCGTTTTTTTGTAAATTTGGTGAAACGGGCCCCTGGTGAACAGATAGTATTCATGAGCCATGATCAAATTGTTCAATTGTCTGACAACAGAAACAAAAAAAATCTGTAAAACAACTGTTTGCTTGTATTGCTGTCTGTCCCACTCAACAGTTGTTTTGACATGTAAAAATCTTTTTCAGATTCAACTGGCTTAGGGTGGACATAGTCTTAGCTGACCTGATTTAGCAAGCAGGTGGATGAGTGTGTTTGTCTGACAGAAAGTAAGACAGAGAGAGAGAGAGAGCTTGTTCATTGAGTGTACCTCACGCCTGAAACTCACTCTGGAGAATTGGTCTTGTCTCTAAAAGCAGGGATACTATCTTCCCTGTCTTACTCTCTCTCACACATGCGCACACACACACACACACACACACACACACACACAGGGGTGGAAACTCTATCAGTGTTGTCAGAGGTGGTTTGTGCTGACTCAGATAAGGTACACCCATTTTATCGTCTCCCTTAAAGCACAAACTTGTCCACATTCATCTACCCTGCTCAGCTCTGATCTCTCTCTCTCTCACACACACATACACACATACACACACACACACGCTTGTGTAAAATAACATGACCTTCCACAAGCTTTACTTGTCACCTCTTACGGACTGATAGATCTCAAAATCATTTTACATTATCAGCTGGTAAAGGTTGACTTTGTGGTGTATTGATCAATAAATAGGGACACAATTATTACTTTCCTTGGAAATCGGTCAGAAAATGTCCTAAAATGAAAACTAAAACATTGAAATCAGTTACATAACTACAGTTCAATGAATTCTGGATGATCGTCGGATGTCATATCGAGGCATTAAAATGGCTGAAAATAGGTTGAATTTGAGGTCCATCTTTTTATCTTCGCAGAGCAGTTTAACGCTTTCAGGGTTTATATGACAAATCAACACAACAGCTGCAGGGTGAGAATGTAAGTGGAAGGTCACAAGTACAGTTTCTGCAGCAGTGAATATATCCTTCCCCTTTGAATCACCCTTGCTCCAGAGTTCGACCCCTGTGGTGAACTGCATGCACTTTGCAGTGATTCATGAGGAAAGAATTTCTTAGCTACTGGTTGTGTAATATTTAAACATTTTGAGAGCTTAGAATAGGTATTCAGGCGTCCTGTGGAAGCGAGTCAAATGTGTTGTATAACAGGAAATCAATGTCAAACCCGGAGGCAAAAAGTTGTTTCTCAAATGTTTGGGTTGACATTAGGCCTGTGTGGCAGCCCGGTGAGACAGGAGTTTGTATCTTGAGCGGCTGTGTTGGTTTCGCCTGTAAACAATCACACAAATTTCCCCTGCCATTTATTGACTGATGCCTAAAAAACAATTTCTATCAAGAATAAGGATGAGTAAGTCGAGAGTGAGCGTGTCTCAGTGTGTGTGTGTGTGTGTGTGCTGACAGATGATGTCTGCGGTCCTGATGAAGGTCGTTGGGTCCCTGTACCCACTGGGTCGGAATCATCGTTCCAAATTTCTAATAGTTGCTGCTTCCCCGCTGATTTCCTCGGGGGTACAAACTGAAATGGACTTTGCTCAACTCAGGATACATCATATGTCTTTTCTTTTTTTTCTTATTATCTCTTCCGGTCTAACGGAGCCCCTTGCAACAAAGTCATGTATATGTTTTGGTCTGCAGACACAGTTTATCATTCACTTGTCTAAACAACCACAATGTTGTTAATGTGTGTCCTTGTTTCTTTTGTACCGCTTTCTTTAAGCAAACAGTCCGGCAAGTCGTCATTCTTAAAGGGAAACTCCAGTATTTTTAAACCTGGGCCCTATTTTTATACAAATTTTGGGGTCAAAATGACTAATACTTACCAAATGTTTTGGAATTGGTCCAGTAGATCGCCTCCGCCAGCAACCGACCATTTTATTAAACTTTCTTCTCTCCAACTCTAACTCACGTTTCCACCGTCATCTTCCTGCAACAACTCACCTCTCGCAAGATTTCAAAAGCGGGACTTTTCCTTTAGCGAGACTTTCTGTTTCTGGTTAAACAAAAAGGATCTTACTCTTTAACAAAACGGTCTGTCTCTGTAGGGATCCTTTTTATAATGCTGTCAGACACTTAGAATAACAGTTTGAGCCTGTTAGTGGCAAAAACAAGCACTTTTAGTGGACGGACTTTTCACAGGAGCAATTGCCCCAAAGGATTACGTAGCAGCCATTGCAGCTCGTTCGCGGATGCGATCTACTGGAGCAATTCCAAAACTTTTGGTCACTATTAGTCATTTAGACCCCACTATAACTATTTCAAACCAAAATTCACAGATTATTATTTATTATTTCTTGACAGTCAGAAGGAAGCACATATTGAATGAGTACAAACATAAATACAGAGGACAACACACTGAATGATAGGCAGACTGATATGGGCATCCATCTTCAACAGTTTTGCAATTTATGCTGCAATTTGTTGGGCCAGTTATAGAAAAACAGTCTTTTACTGGATGACTGCTTCAGTTTTGGTAGTTACACGCCAGAATCTGTGTCCTCACAACCTTTGAAACAACTCTAATCACAGTCTACCTGTTATTCAGTGTGTTACCTTCTGTATTTACCAAGTCATTCAATACTATGACTGCCAGGACTAAAACATCTAAGTACTCATGATGTATGGAGGTGTCTAGTCCTTGTAGGTTTCAATAATCTTAAGGTCTCAAGTAAACAACATCATAAATAAGGCAAAGTTCACTAAGAATGAGCAACAAGACAGGAAAAGAATCCATCACACATTGATGTGTTAAAAAGGGTCAAGAACTTTGAAAACCACAAGTGTCCATCAATAACATCCTAACTAATATCTTTCTCCCTTCTCTTCTCATTCGGTGGTCCTCCTTTAGGATAGCAGAGGGCTGAACCTCATTTTAGCAGAGCAGGAAAAGACTCAGAGAGGGGTAAAGATCTGGCTGATAATAAGTCTGCTCTTGGCTACTGGGTCAGGAGGGTGGGACTGGTTAATTAGAGGGCTATGGTTTTGGCTTCTGTAGCCTGCAGTGTGTGTGCGTATTTGTGTGTGTATGTGTCTTGTTGGCAGACCGGAGGATGTCTGTTCGCACTCTGCGATGATATGGCGTGTGTGTGTGTGTATGGCCTGGTTCCTTGGCTGTGCCGTCGGCGGCTCAT
Organism: Macquaria ambigua; assembly: GCA_008360985.2. NCBI lineage: Eukaryota > Metazoa > Chordata > Actinopteri > Centrarchiformes > Percichthyidae > Macquaria > Macquaria ambigua. Next base: position 136,137 of record VMKM01000764.1, read on the forward strand.
CGTGGGGTTTTGTTAATTTGCTGAAGTAATCATTGCCAAAACACCCCAGGAGCTGTCACCTTGGAAGGGACAAGAGGAGAGGCGACAGTGTGTGCTTTATAGTGTCGTTCACAGGACGTCAGCAGGGCGACACCCGCTAATCACAGCTGCGGCTTTCATCTGATGACCTACAGCATCTTTTCCCGCAGAAATCAAGATCCTCCAAAGAGCTGATTTATTTCTCAGACGAGGTGGACAAGGTGAGCACAGAGGACTTGTTGTTCCTCTGTGTTTCTGGTTGCGGCTGCATCCTCAGACCGATGATATATAGGCTGTGTACACACAACCCAGACCTGGATGTGCCACACACCGAAATTGCTCCCCGAAAAACTCATTGAGAGACTGGTGCGCCTCAGGATTGGAGCCTCTGGTCTAATAGAGATCTGTGACAGTTCGGAAGGGATGAAAAATCAGGCTGATCAATGTGAAGCTGAGGAAAAAAGCCACATGAGGGACAAAACGTGGAACCACATCATCATTCTTCAACCGTGTCTCCTAGAAATTGCGTTTATAGTCTGCTAATTTGTTTTCCAAATTACATTGTGGTAAGAAACATAATCGCTGCCTGGAGTATGTTCGCAGGCAGTGCTACAATTTTGTACCATGCAGAAGTCGTAGAAGTCCGCCTACCAGCACCTCCAAGTCTCACTGATTCACACGCTGTGTCTCATTTGTTTAAAGTGTAACTCCACCCTCAAATTCAGCTAGAACCGTCTCTTCCAGCAAATTTGAAAACTGCAGCGAGTGAGGGAACAACAACTGTAGGAGGCGTGGCCTCGTGGCTACGTAGTGTGTGGGTCAGGGGACACGGGGAGACTGACTGACACTGATTAGAGTCTTTTTTTATATAAATCTCATGATGTAGACAGGTCCCAACCAGTTGACTCTATGTCAGCATTGATCTCGCAGGTTCAGAGCTGATTTAAAACAGTAGATGGCGTGTTGAGCCATTTTCAACCCATGAAATGCCGATTTTTATAAGTTCGGTAAGAAATGTCAATATTAACACCAACACTGATGTGTTTCATCACAGTACAGTCATATCATTTAGTTTACAGCTCAAAAAAACATGTTTAAGTGTGCAGCACCTCTTTAATACATCTCATTGAAATACTCTGTCAGTAAACATTAAACTGATACATTCAGAATCAACATTTTTGCGACTTAATACATAAATTAACAACGTTTCCTCATTATGTTGATAAAAAATTTAATTTGGGCATTACTTGAAGCGTATTCGCTGCTGCAAATTATGAATGTCCTTTCTAGAAGAAAGGGTTGCATTCTTCAGACATCTGCATTTTTTGACAGGATAATGGAATAGCAGCCTAATTTATGGAAGATTTAAATAACGAGAAGAGGAATAGAACATTTATTTCTGTAATTTGACTAAAAAATGGGTCCCTGATTTGTTAGTTAAGATACAATCTGTCTCATTAAGTCGCTTAGCTGCTGTTTAAAATTCCCTGACAACCAAAATTCTCAACTTTACATCAAGCAGTGATTATTTACATCAAAGCATTATTATCCATCATTGTCCCACCTGTTCTGGAAGGTACAGAAAAATTGATTTTTAAGGCCGAGGAGAAGAACTTTTCCATAGCGAACTCTCAGGACTCTACATCTGTATTGTTCTGCTTGTTTGAGTTCCGCCTTCCTCGGAACCGATTCGAATCGGAGGCTCGGTCTGGATCTGGGCTTCCTGAGTGGCCGAGCTCAGTTCCTTCCCAGAGATGGGAGCGATTGTGGGAAGTGAGCCTGAAGATTGCTGAAGTAATTAATGCTCCTGCTGGCTGGCAGATCCAATCGTCTCGTATGCGCGAGGAGCTGCTGTGCACACACACACACACACTCGGAAACACACACAGCAGATTCTCAAATTCAAAGTTTAATTGCGTACTGTAGCACAATAAAATGTGTCCTCATATGCACAGACAGCTGTCACACTCAGAACGCCGTGCTGCTTTGATGATTTAGTTAATGTGATAATGGAAGTCAAAACAACCAGAGCGGCTGTCATTTACGTCACGTTTCTGCATGTACATCAGTGAAATAATAATGATGATTTTTGGTGCTTGTGTATCTCCAATTTAATAAGGCTATCAGTGCATAATTGCACATTTTCAGTCAGGAAACGAAGACGTGTGGGATCTTTTTAGGCACTCATGGGGTTTTTTTCCCCAATATTTTCCTGGTTTTCCTGCAGTTTGTGCTATAATCCTTTTTCTAACACACAAACAGACACAAATAAATCTCTCCATCCCTCTCTGCTTTCCTACCTGTTCTCATATCAGCTGTCCTAATATCTTCCCTTTATGCTGCCCTCTTTCCCTCTTGCTCTCCTGTCTCTCCCTCTCCTCTTCCCTTCCCTTATTCTCTCTATCTCTTCTCAAAGCCACCTCATCTCCTTCCCCCCTCCTCTCATTCTATCTCTCCTCCTCTGACAATTCCCAGCCATCTCCTTCGCCATCTCTAGTTTCGTTCAAACCTCCTCCTCCTCCTCACAAACACCCTCCACCATTGTCCCAAATATTTCTCAGCTTCTCTTGATTTTCTTCCCACATTTCTTTTTTTTTGTCTTCATATCTCCTCTTCTCCCTCTCTCCTTCCTCCCTCTCACCTATCAGGGAGGGCAGGCCAGCCTTTTGTCTCAAGGTGACTCGGAGCATCTGGAGCTGTTGCAGCGATACATGAAGCAATTTACTCGCAGGCGGGAGGTGTGAGGAGACCGGACTCCGGCCCTCTGGTGACTCCAGACGTTGTGACTGTCGACTCTGTCAAGGTTGCTGCTTGTTGTTTATATAAACAGCATATGTGTGCTTAAAAATCAATTGGACCACCAGCTTGAGTTTTTGACTGTTGGACAGTAATCTTATTTTAAAAGAGTTCAAAAACAAGCAGATGCACATGTTGGATAAAAGAGATGAAAATCCCTGGTGGAAAATTATGACATGACGTGTGTCTGTGTGTGTGCGTGAGTGAATAAATGAATAATGTTTTAGCTTCGAGGGTGGTCCTTATAGACTCTTGTGTCCTCCTGACATGAATATTAAATCCCCATGCTGGTAAAGGCGCCTAATTGTTCCCTCCTCCTTCATCTTTGTCTTGAGTTTGAGATGCCATATTTCAAGTATGTGAGTGTGAATGTATATGAGAGGGATTATTTGAATGGATACATGTCTGTATGTGTATATCAGTGTGAGCTCTGCTTTTAATGTGTCGGTCTCTGTGTGTGATGTCTGCAGCCTGTCCCAGGTGCTCCATTGATGTTTTCATATGCACGACTCACATCTTTCATCATTTGGCAAAAGACAGGCCCTTCATCAATCCTGATGCAACCACTACACACACGGAGCTTAGACACACATACACACACACACACACACACACACTGTGATCTGTCCAGGCATCCAGGCATGTTGTGACTGCAGTGAATTCTAATCACTGTGTTTGTTATTAAAGCACTCAAGAAAAACACTGAAATGATCTATACACTATGAAACCCAAATTACCGGCTGGTTATTTTCTAGCGATACTACCAGGCTTTCTTTGCTCTACTGCATATAAACTGTTTTACACTAAAAGTCTAAAAAAGCCTAATAAATAATTGCAATCCTTTAAATGATCATCTGGTCAACTGCTCATCAGAAATTGTATTTCTGTGCAATCAGACTGAGTGTCTTCAGCCACACAGTTGCTCTGTGAGACTGTACTTCTGTACAGCAGTGCTTTGAGCTAAATGCCAACGCCAGTATGATAACATGCTGATGTTTAGCAGGTATAATGTTTACCATGTTTACCATCTTGGTTTAGCATGTTATCATGCTAACATTTGCTAATTAGCACTAAACACAAAGTATAACTATGGGAATGGCTTTAGTTTAGCAGGTATTTGGTCATCAATAAGTACTGGAGAAATAAAAATTTGGACTTAATGATGCTATATGGAAAGTCACCAAAGTGATCACAATTCATCCTGAGGGAGACATGAATGTCTGTACCAAATTTCGTGGCAATTCATCCAATAGTTGTTGAGACATTTCACTCAAAAGCACAGATGTCAGCCTCATGTTGGCACTCGAGGAAAAATCAGCAGATCAAAGTAATTAAGATTCATCTTCTGGGGACCATGCATGCCGGAACCACATTTAATGCCAAGCCATCCAACATTTGTTAAGATATTTCAGTCTGGACCAAAGTGGTGTATTGACTGACAGACCGACATTGCCATCCCTGGAGCCATACTGCTAGTATGGCTAGGATTTAACAACCCTAATGTAACACTAAATATAAGAAATGTGCATGGATTAAAAACTGGTTAAAAGTGGCAGTTGTACAGACGTAAAACAGTTAAATGTTACACTTGGAAATGGAGCCCCAGCTGGCCTCGAAGTGTATGGGGTGTTTACAGTCTGATGGCTGGAGCGGCATGGATAAGCTCTTCTGGATGATTAGTGTGTAATGGAGGGATGAGATGTACAGTTCATGAATGCCAGTTTTAATAGCATCCTCTTCCATGTGCCACCTGGATTATGTCTTTTATCAGTATAACAATGAAACATATTGAATAATTACACAGAACAAACAGGTACCAGCAGACTAAGCTTATATGTCCTTTCACAACAGCTATGAAAATTAGTCAAACTACGTGTGGCACTTACTTAAGAAAAACTGTATAATAAACTTTAATATAACATGTAACTGCACTGTAATTAAAGTGAAAAAGGGGTGAACAATGGGACACTTTATCTTATAGCCAAGTGTTTAATCATCATTTTAAAAAACATTAACATAACCTAAAAAAAACTATTAACTACTGTATTTTGTAGTTATAGCTATAAAGGCACAACCTTCTTCCCATAATGTTTAGCTATACAGCAACAACAATGTAAAAAAAAAATAAAACATTAAAACTATCTTACTAATACGTACTCCATTTTAAAAAAAGATTTTCCTTGCAATGTCCAAAAAGTCATTTTTTGTAAATATATCATTTTAAAATAAATAATATCAATAATTTCAATATTAAGTCTGTTACCCCATTCTTCCTGCCTTATTACCCAGTAATAATTCTACTGTACCCAGTAATTATTAAATAGATACTCAAAAAATACTTAGTGTAATTTATTTCCCTCTTAAACACAAAGTTGTTCCCCCCTTACCTCCCTAACCTGCCATCTTCTTCTCTTGTATTTACATATTGGTACACAATAAGTATTTTATTGATTCCCTGTATTAAACAACACAAAATAATTACAAAGTATTACAAAGTAACTTCTGAGTTGTAGTCTAAAGCGTTACCCAACATTTAGAATTTGCAATTATGCATATTTGGTCCAACAGTAGTTTAGTATATCCAACAGTGGATGGAAATCTTGACAGTTGATTTTATTTTCTTCTTGTAGAAGTTGTTGTCTCTTAGTATGAGACCACTGGCAAGTGAACACTTCTGGGAAGAAAAGTCTGGGAAGTGCAAAAACAAGCTTCATTGCTCAATATTTAATTAATTAGTCTGACTATGTGATGATGGCCTATTTGTTTTACTAATTAATAAGCAAAGTGCTCAACGCCTTTACCAAAATTCAACAAGTAATTAAATAAATGGGATCTCGTTTTGTGGGGGAAAAAAAGTGTACGATGAAATGTGACGTTTGAGTATAAGAGTGTAGTTATTTTGGAAACTAATTTGATCCAGAAATACAAAGTCGAGTTTAACATCACGTGAGTTTGTCATATTTAATTGTACCTCTCTATAAATAGCAGGTTTAAAAACATTCAAAATCAGTTTCATTTGAACTCCGTTTAGTCTTTGTTCCTTAACACTAAAAACAGAAAATGTCAATAATGATGACCCATTAACAGAGACAGCTCCTTCTTACTATACTTTCCTTCCTTCCGTCCATACTCTCAGATATTTGTGCCAAAAAAGATCAAATCCACCTGTACCTGCGTAAATCCAGGCTTTATATTAGACTGAAAAGCATGTCTTAATTACATAATTACCAAGGCGTGCTGAGCCCCTTTCTGCTCTTCAGGGATGAAAAAGAAGTCCAATTACCTTGAACTCTAAAAATATGGAATCAGTAGCAGAGCAGAGGATTAAATCAATATTATGGTCCAATCTAAGGCAATGCTCCAGTAACAAAGCACAGAGTAATGGAAAAATCAAAGCGCTCAATGTTTGGACTCTCGAACATTACTCATCTGGCCTCCTGAATGGAGTCTTATCTCGTCATGACAACAGCATAGAGAGAGAGTAATTGCCATGGCAACAGGTCACCTTGAGTTGGAGTAGCTCATCGCTACCTAAGTTTGCTTCAGGCGAGCGCTGCTGGAAGTTTTAAGACGTGTTATGACTGCTGCGCTGTCACGTTCACACCTCAACACCTCCTGACCAAAAAAAACCTTGTCAAAGGTTCAAAGGTCTGACAGTAGATTTGAATTAAAAGAATCACTTCATTACCACTTGGTGCAGTCTCTTTTCTGCAGTGTATTTGTGTCAGTCACCAGCTGACATGTGACCCACACACCAGAAGGATATTCCTCCAGGATGCTGCAGCAGATGACTGACCTGCATATGACAAGATCAGAGAAGGAGCCTTTGATCGGCGACCAGATCAGTCTTTTTCGTCTCCTGTGCCGCCTTTTTCTTTCCTTTCTACCTCCTCTTTTTCCATCCTCTGTTTCCACCTTAAAAGAAAAGTTCATCATTGTGGGAAATATACTTTCTTGTCTCACATCTGTGTAGTACAGCAAGCAGCTAGTTAGCTTAGCACAGAGACTGGAACCATAAGATGGATGACATGACAGCTCCCCAAAAGTGAAGCCAAAACATCTCCATCTCCCCCTGGTGGCTGGCTGCAGTATAGGTCATAAACCCCGCCTCCTCCATGTTATGGATGGGGCGGATGGGACATGGGCCAAACTGAAAAGTCAAAGTACATGTCAAAAATGTTTTTTCCCAAAGATGGTTTCTGTCATTTTAGGTAGTTCTTATCACGCTGATGTTTGTTCAGGTGTTTTAATGAGTTATTTGATGCTATAAAAAGGAGGTGTGACGTCATGATTGACAACTGAGTATGCTCGCGATTGGTTCGGGCGGGTTTATGGGCGGGACCACGAAACCGCGTCTCCACTGCGGATCACTAATGTGCAGACTCTGGCTCCAAATGATGTCGTATCCGGGATGTTTTGGCTTCATTTTTGTACAGTGGGAGGAAGTGGAGACGCGTCGTCCATCTTTATATGCAGTCTACGCTGGAAACAAGGGGAAACAGCTAGCCTGGCTATGTCCAAATATAACAAAATGCACCAAGCACCTTGAAAGCTCACTACGTAAAACGTTATATCTTGTTTTTTTAATCTGTACAAAAACTTTGCACTCAGCCAAGAAATAGTCCCACACATAACTGCCTGTGAAACCACAACATGTCGTTTTTACACTTCAGTTTCTGGACGGATTAAACAAACAAGATACAAAGTGTTAATTAAAGAGCTTTAGAATAGCTGCTAGGCAGACTTTGTTACCTTTTGACAGAGCCAGGCTAGCTGTTTCCCCCTGTTTCCTATCTTTATTCTAGGCTAAGCTAACCGGCTAACCAGCCAGCTGTAGCTTCACAATTCCCACACAAACATGACAGTGGTATCAATGTTCTCATCTAACTCTCCGTAAGAAAGCAAATTAGTGTCTTTCCTAAAATGTCGAACTTGTCCATTAAAATACTATTACCCTCTACAAAGTAGGCATGGACAGAAAGATAAAGGCTCTACAAAGAAGAGGCACACATCCATGTTCATCCAAAAAGGCTCTTTAATTGGTCTAAGTGATTAATTACAGGGTGAGGGAGCCAGGTAATATAGATACTAGAATAGCTTTCAATTACCTCATTTAAATTTGATCATTTAACAGTTAGAGGGGATGGGGGAAAAGGAGGGATGATGAGGGAATATAAAAGAGTGGAAAAGAGAAAGTGATGAAAATCTTAATATAGGCCAACTGATAGAGTTAATACAGTAATAACAAATATTCCAGGAAATCAGCAACAGCTTTACAAAAAGAAAAACTCAGAATGTGCCAGAAGTGTGATTAGAAAATTTTAAGAGTGACTATAAATTCCTATCATATGTAGAATACATGAATATGACACTAACCAGCCTCAAATAACACATTTTCTCTATATCGATATAGCATTTGATGTTGTGCTGTACTGCAGCCTCATACTGAGACCCAGTGAGGAACAAAAATCCATGGTTTAAGACACCTAGTGCTGGTCAGTGCTGTCCCAATACTTTCATCATTTTGCAGATTGTGTTCATATGGACTGCTTTCACAAAGTCTCTGCTTCCTCTGACTCATCACTAAATGAAGACTTGAAGGGTTTAGCTCCAAAACATTGTAAATATTTAAAGAAGTTACCTGAAATTCATTAACAGATGTCTCAAAATTATTATTTCATTCTAGAAAACTGCTGCTCTTCTGTGTCTGGAGTCAAAATGTTTTAATTTTGAATGTCTTATTTTGGAATTAAACTCTTCACATGTATGTCGCAGCTGTCTTCACAAATCTTGCTACAGTGGCTGCTTGTTTTTGGTGGCTGTATTTAAAGAGACAATTCATTATTCCTCCACTATTTCTCCCCAGCTGTAAACAGTTCATCTACTCAACGACACCCAAGACTGAACCCCAACCATCCACAATAAAAATATACACGACACACACACAGCATGAAAACTCTGGTTATAGTTTAACCATGCGCCAACACCGTGGACTGCTGCAAATCTTAGTGCACATTAAAGCACAGAAAAACACACAAGCGTTGTCGTAGGAAAGTAGCAAGTGAGTAAAACCTGCCAATTTCAGCTTTCCGCAGCTTTCTCGAGGATAAATTGGTAACAGTGCAGTCTTCTTATCTTACTGTAGTGTACATCAAATAAGTCCTAAACATCTGTAAAATTTGCAGACCCAAACTTCTATTCTTTACTGCACTAAGTCACATAGAAAATCCACAATTACTTCAAGTCATAACTTCTCCCCCTTACATTAATCTAACCACTACACCCTCTCCATAGTCCTGTCCTCTGTTACTCCACAGTATCCATCCTTTGGGGTCCTTTTGGTTTCCCATCAGACCTCAGACTCCAGACTGGACACCCGTCGCCATGGACGAAGTACACAAGGGCTCCCCGCGGGCTGGCCCCCTGCTCCCTGACCTGCTTGGACCTCTGATCCAGTGTGGGATCCTTGATAGACCCCATAGGCCCCATACACGCTATCCTGGTACAGCAGAGCCCGCTGGCTTCCACATCTCCCGCCACCACAAGCCAGCAGCTGGCATACTGGGCTGGGGCTCGGGTGGCTGCTGGAGGCCTGGCTGTGGTGCTGCAGGTCTAGGGGGCCATGGTAGAGGGGTAGCCCAGGGTACGAGTTCAGGTAGTGGGCGTACTGTCTGCTGAGCAAACTGGTGGCTCTCCGTACCATCCCCCGCCCTAACCCAGTCCCATGTCGCACTGCTTCTCCATACGTGGGGAGGTGGGTGGAGTGGGAGTAGCGCAGCCTCTGGCCCTTACGCCCATTGGGCCTCCTCTGGTCCTCCCTTATGTGGAGGTAGGTCTGGTTCCGTGGGAGGCACAGGTTGTTTCGAAGGTGGGCGGGGTTGTAGGCCTTTGCAGGTGTGGTCGGTGTAAGAATGCATGGGAACAGGTCTGGCAGGGTGGAAGGTGATTGGCTGGACAGGGATGATTGGGATTCATTGAGCTGGCGCATCTGCTCATTGCCCCAAGTCGCTTTAAGGAAAGAGGGGCGGCGGTGCCTGCGTCTCCCTCTCAGCATGAGGTCCTCCGGGGGCCAGGAGCTGTAGCTCTCTACCCGAGGACACATCACCTCCCCTGAGTAGATGTTGTCAACGCTGGGGGCGGAGATGTGGTTGTCCTGGAGGTGGTTGGCTTTGAGCTCACTCAGACAGATGGGACTTTTGTCACTCTTTTCCTGGTCCCTGTGTTTTCTCCTCTCTACATCCCCGTCCTCACACTGGAAACTCTTGGACCTCCTTTTCCGTCGAGAGAAGCCCGCTTGGACGTGCTGGTTTTGAGGCGAAGAGACAGGGTGAGAGGTGTAGATGTCAGGTAGTTGGAGATCAGTGTAGGGGATGAAGGGCGAGTGAGGATGGGTGTCTACGTAGAGTCTCCCAGTGGTCTGGTAGTGGTGCGGGTGCTGATGAGGGAGTGGCTCACCCACGGCCAGGTGGGGGCTGCTGAGGCTGGACACAGGAAGTGGCCGGTCATACAGACATGAGGAGGAGTGAGTTGGAAGCGTGTAGCGCAGTGGCGTGGGCCTGGTCACACCCCTCTGCTGTTTCAGAGAGGTAACAGCAGTCAGAGGTGGGGTTAGGGGGTGCTGGGGAATTGAACAGTGATTCTCTGTAATATAAGCAAATCCTCCTGGTACGGCCTCCGTGGCGACTTGTGGAATACGAACAGGCAAGCTGCCGCCATGTCGACTCAACTGCTCTATGGTCTTGGTGGCGTTGTCCAGAGAGGTCTCAACATTGGCAGTGGAGACCAGGTCCTTGGCAGTGCGAAGCATCTTCAGCATGTTTGCTTGAGCGTAGTTGGAGGTCAGGTCAGGTTTGGCCAAACCAGATGAACGCCCAGGGTCCTCCACTCCATTGAAACAACTGTAAATACCCTGAGAGATGAAAGAGAATGAAAGAGAATGAATAAGATAAAGAAAGAATGAAGAGAGAATAAGAAGTAGAGTATAAATCACCTAATCATTTGTAATTAAATCAATAGTTAGCCACAAACTGTTTAACCTTGAATCAACTTAGTGGTCCTAAGGGGACAGTTTCACAGACGAGATTTCAACCAATTTGTGCATCTCAAAGTGACGATCCACCTCCTAACTAATAAAACCCCCACTGGCAGTAAAATAAAAAAACTTAATGTCTCATTTTATCACTGAGGCAAGACTTAGTCACAAATTCATTATGCATTCTCCCGGGACTCAAAGAAAAACAGTTTAAGCTGAGAGGATTGCCCCAATAAATGCACACGGACACACACACACACGCCTAAAGTCCCCTGCAGAACAAACCGTCTCTAACTGCATGGACAAACACAGAGCCAAATCCCATGACTGCTCTCTGCTTACAGTTGGCTGAGAGATCCTGAAAGAGCCAAATTTAATTTGGCCCTTGGGGCCGCCCCATACGGATTAATGATCAGATAATCATTTAGCCGTTAATCTGATAAAACCCGGATCCAGGCACAATGGTGTAATTATATGGCAGAGGAGCACAGAGGCTGGAGTCCATAGACATTTCCCTGGCTGTAACTTCAGCCAGAGCGTTTTGCCTCAATAACCACATTCCCAAACAATGGCATCAACAAACTGGGTACTGATTTAGGCTAATTGCAATGAACATTAAGCAATCAAAGTTAAATGCTGAATAACCACCAGAATTAGTGCTGCTTTTCTTTCCTTTTATCTCTCCTCTCTCCCCTCCCCTCTCATTCTTAATAAGAAAGAAGTGCCATTTTAGCTAATATTTTAACAAGGCTCTCCAATGATACCATGTAATTACATGCAAATACACATCCATTTGCACTAATTTATCATCACATAAAAGCCACTTCATGTAAAACAGCATATTACAGTGAAAAAGGCAACCAACCACTTAGAGTCAAAATAATCAAGACAGCCAATCTTTCAATCACTCAACCAGCTGCTACTCAACTAATCCAATTACAGTCAGCCAATCAGTCACTTAACTAAATAATCAATGTAAAAATCTGTGAAGCAATGTCTCAACCCTGCTTCCATAAACCAAGCAATCAGCAATCAAACCGACAGAGGATGTATAAACAACGAGCAACTGGGCTTTACAAAACAAAAACTAATCAGTCAACTGATTCATTTGCAAATCTCACCCTACTGATGGCCAACAGGAAGTCCAGTTTGTGAGACTTGTGGAGGGAGTGTCGTAGTTTCCAGTAAAGCAGGTGTTCCCAGGCAAAGACCAGCAGGCTGAGGCCCATGGCCACTAGCAGCATGTAGAAGACGCCTGCCATGTTGTCAATGTCCAGCTTGCTGCTCATCACTTCGTTCTTCTCGTTCTGGCAGATGCCCGACAACCACACCGTCTCCAAGCGCTGGGTGTCTCCTGGAGGGACGGAGGTTTAAGGGAGGAGAGGGGGGAGGAAAGAGAGAGCATGAGAGTACAGTACAATAACCTGATGATAACCATTTATGCATAACCATCTCTATTATTATAACTGGATTTGAAATGGACCATTGATTACGAGGTTAAAGTGCTGACTATGAACTTAAATAAAGTTGTGGTATTTGGTGCCAAAGTCTTTGCAGTGGCTGAAGTCTATGACCTACAGACATCAGCAGACACTGCCAGGCCTGTACTACAGCCATCTTCACGTATTGCTTTCTTCAGGGGCTTTTTCTATTTATACTGTGTTTATGTCATATGGGAGTTTTGTACCTCTCATGTCAACATCCAAGTCGTAATTATGACTCTGGAAACTCTGATATAACTAACTTAAATGATACTGTAATAATACAGAAGGGCCTGAAAAATGAAAGTAAAATGGATGCTTCATGTCAGCCAAAGCCCGTTAATTAAGGCAATTAAAAGCTAATTTAATATGGATATAGTGCTACATTGACCAGGCTCAGTATTTTTGAACCCTCCCACACCCAACGCTGCATTCATACAACAGTCTTGAATTGAGTGATGACAGGAACGCTTGCAAGTCGTAAACATGACAATCTTTCCCTTCACTGCCTTCTATACCACATAACATGACATGCAATTAGTCTGTTCTTCAGCTGTGACACACATGACCTCGTGGATTGAGGTCAGGTGACAGTCAAGACCATTTCACTGTTTGGCCTTAAAAAAAAAAAATCCTTGTTCTGCTCAATCTTCCTGAAATTGGGGGACTACGTACAAAATGGGCTAGGGGGTCTCCAAAGATACCCAGTATGTCTGGCTGATGTTTGTATATTCCATGTGATCAAATGATGCAGCAGTAAAAACATGGTGGTCTTTGAATGAGAAGAATTTACAGTGCTTAAACACATCTCCATTAGCTATCATTACCTCATAAACTACTCCTCCAGGCCTCTGAACAGGTGGCCACCTCTTGAGCTGCCTTCTCCCCAGTGGCCTCCAGGGAGCATGGCCCAGTTTTATCACTCAGTTACCGTATGTTGACCACAAACACACTATTTATTGCATCATCAGGGAAAGCTCAGTGTGTGTGTGTGTGTGTGTGTGGGGTGCTCTTAAGCTCTCAGAGGAGGGAGGATATTAACTCCACACCGGCGGCCGTCATGGTTAGTGTGTTTGTGTGTATACAGGTAGGAAGGGTGTGTGTGTGTGTGAGTGTGTGTGTCAGTGTGTAATGGAGATAATCATATCCCTAACACTCCCTGCTGTTCTGCGGGATATTAACTCTTCCCTGTAAGCCCACTTCCCTGCTGATACAGCACACACTGAACTGGACTGGCGCCAGTTCCATGGTCCACATACAGTGTGGCACACTGAGACAGAAATAAACAAACAGATAAAACAGAGGAAAGTGTAAGAGTGTTGCTGTGTCTCAATTCGCGTACTTCCATACTTAGACTTGCTATTTTGAGTGCACAAGTGCGTTCACACTGACAAGTATGGCAAAATGCAGTGTACTATGAGTACCCGGATGGTGTACTCATAACGGTCAGAAAGTTGAGTGTGGAACGCTGCACATTTCTCACCCTCAACGGTCGCCATCTTGGCTATGTAGCGGAAGGGGAAGGACCACCAACGTATGAAATTTTTTAATATTTTTAATATAACTGAATTGTAGTCAATTGAGCAAACAAGCTGGCAGATATTTCAGTGTGCGGCAATCGCGGTAAAATGTTGGCGATAATGCTCCACCCGGTTGCAATCCGCCATTAAAAAGAAGAAGAAGAAGACACGGTCAAAGGTTGTGATCATCATTTCCGGTAAGTGCACAACAGCAATATTCGATTTGAGACAACACTACCCTGTCAAAATTAACACACTACACAAGTAAGTACATAGTGTACACAGTGTACTGCAAGTGTACTAACGGAAGTATCCGATTTGAGACACAGCATGTGTGTGCACGCATGGGTTGTGTATTATATCATGTAAGATTTGAGTGCCCACCGTCTCCGAGGAACTGCAGCAGCGCCAGGTCGATAGGCCGTTTCCAGCGGGAATCCTTCTGCAGAGCGATACCGTATCCTGTGGTGGCAAACACTTTCCCGCTGCCGATGGTCACCAGCTTGCAACCCTCATCCTTCCCGGCCATGTAGTTCAAAACAGCAGCGTCATAGATGAAGGCGTCCAGCTTCCTGCATACAAATAGATCATCTTCATCTGAGAGAATGTTTAGCTCTTATAAAGTTTAATAACTGTGTTCACCACCAACATGTTCACCATATTAGTTTAGAATGTTAGCATGCTAACATTTGCTATTTAGCACTAAACACAAAGAACAGCTGAGGCTGATGGAAAAGCCATTAGTTTTGCAGGTATTTGGTCATAAACCAAACTATTGAACGTAAGTTAAATTCTGCTTGTTTTGCGCTCTGGGGACCATGAACGTCTGCACCAAAATTTGTGCCAATCCATCATGTAGATGTAGAGATATTTCAATGGATACGTGAAAAGTGAAAACTTTGACCTGCTGGTGGCATTAGATTACAAGTCAGGGGATCACAGAGTCCTTAGTATTCCTCCTCTGGTGACCATGAATATTTTCACCAAATTGTATGACAATCAATCAAATAGTTGTTGAGATATTTCAGTCTGGATCAACCGACTGACATTGCCGTCCCGAGGGCCACGGTGCTAGCGTGTCTGAAATTAAAGGTGACAAAATCTTCACACTGATGGATGAACTATTCCAGACGAGATTCAGGTCTCTGAAAGTTAATTTTAATTCCACACTGGCACAAGAAAACCAATCAAAAAATACAAAGTATACACAATTTGTAGTTAATGGGCTCAAAATGTGCAAAATCAGTCAATCAATGAGCATGTTTTTTGTGAAGATTGGATGTTTGACAGCACTTTTCTATACAAATTAAGTTGCACTAGACATGATTTTTTTCATCTAAAAATACGCCCATCACATCGGCCTATTTTACAAATAGGTGCTACAACACAAAGAGCATCAAATCTCTGATGTATCACCCAGATTATGATTACTATTACTGTGGCATCTCATGTCTTATGTCTGGCAGGAGGATCTGTTAAATATAACCTCGTGTAATTGTGTAATATAGTTGAAATGTCAGTAAAACTGTACCCGGTTTTGAGGCTTTCTAGAGCTTCTTCCACCCCCTTCTGGTTGTATTTCATCATGTGTGTGTGCATGTCGGGGTAGTTGCTGCGGATGTTCCTCTCTGTGCTCCCGTTTGGGACCGTCCCGAAGCGAAAAGGAGGGTAATGCTCATGCGGTTTCTGGAACTGTAGGGAGACAGAGGATGAGAGGAAAGGGAAGGGGGGGAGAAGATATGAGAGATGAGGAGAGGGAGACAAGAGAATCGAGGGAAGTAAGAGAAGAAGAGTTTGGGTAACGAGAAAGGGGGAGAGAGAGGAGTAAGGAGAAAATGGAAGGGGAGGACAGAGACTGAAGGGAGCGAGAGCACAATAGGGGGAGGAAGGGAGAGAAGAGAAGCCGACAGAAAGAAGAAGGCAAAAAAAGAAAGGGACGAAAGAGATGGGAGGTGATGAGGAAACAAAAAAGAGGGAAGAGGTAACAGAGAAGGGGGGACGAGATGGGGAGGTAGGGAGTAGAAAAATTAAGAAAGGCAAAAAAGAGGGAAGAAAGTTGAAGAGTAGAAGAAAGTAAAGGTATGAGTGGGAGGAAAGGGGTTGAGGAAGAGGAGAGAGAAGAGAAAGTTGAGTGAGACAGAAATGGGGAGGAATGAGAGGAGATTAAGGAAAAGGATGGCAGGAAGAAAGAACACAGAACGAGGAAAATAAAGAGTAGAAAGTAAGAAATGAAAGAAAAAAGATAAAAGAGGAGAGGAAATTAAAAGAAAAGAGGAGAGAGGAGAAAAGAAGAGAGGAGAGGAGACAAGAGGATAGGAGAAAGTAAAAGCGAAGAGTAGAAATAATTGTGAAAAAAGGGGAAAAAAAGATGGAGCAGAATGAAGAAATGGGGTGAAAAGCAGTAAAGGGGACGAGGGACTACTCAGTTAAATGAAATCCATTTCAGAGTCATTCTGTTTTTTTTCTCCAAAGAATGACTTCATGAGCAGCCAAACTCAGCGCTGTATGAATGGACAGGATACAATTCCGCTCACCTCATTTTGATTAAATCTGATATCAGTCAACACATGTCTGTTTGAATCATTTCACTGCCCACAGCTGATCCTAATCCAGTTCAATCTGCGCCCGATCGAAGTTCACATTTCACGAGCTGACGTATTAATGCAGGATGAAGCAGAAATACGTCTGTTAGAGCTCAATTAGACTGTAAACAGGAAAGATCATTCATCTTGGTTACGGCATTGACCTTTTGAGCAGAGCGCAAATGAATGGGCCAATCAAAATGAGAGCGTGTGTGTGTGTGTGTTCATATAATCACTCTTCAGCTGCAACTGCAATGGATTCAGTTGTGATGCTACACATCTTTTTTTTTTTTTTATAATCAGCTGTTCAAACAAAAGCCCCCTTCACAGAGAGAAGATTAGAAATTAAAGGGTAGGTTCTCATTTTTTCTAATCTAATACAATACACATGCCCATATGTACACTGAAAGCATTATTAGTCACTGTGATAGTTCCTCCTGTACCTGCTGGCCGCAAGGAGATTCCTTCCGAAAGCAATTTCAATGTAAGTGATGGGGAGCAAAATCTACAGTCAATTGGTACTCTTCCAATTAATTAATGCCAATTAATTGCTAGAGTTTATTTATAGGGGATTGTGCACAATAACCAACATTGACATTTAACAGCATTGATGTAAATGCACCTGTAGTCCCGACACAACTAAAACCGAGTGTAAGCTAGAGAGTAGACATGCAAACAAGTGAAATGAGTCTACACTGTTTACAATTAAATATATATGAAGAATTAGGTTTTGATTAATAAATTAATAATGAATGAATATCTACTTGGGTTTAAATGGAGCTTCTCTTGAAGGAAAATCCTATTTTCCCTATAATTAGGACCACATGACATAGTCCTAGCCCTGTAAAATCAAGCATTACCAAAATGACATGTTTCAACTGGGGCTGCTCATTAATTGGTCACGCATTATGCTGCTGCAAGCGTTGCCTCTCAATTTGGGTCTGTTTGGGTGGACCTCATTTTGAATCAGGTCTGATTATTCTCGGGTCTATTCGGATCAGGTTCTGACTATCCTCAGGGCCCTTGCGGATCGGGTGTATTTTGAAAAACATTATTCATGCTCGTCATGTGTTGATAGGTTTTCCACAGTTCTGTTAGGCATGGTAGGGGAGTTGGAAAGCATTAAGAGACTGTCTAACGCATTGTTGATTTTCTTCTTTTCGTGGCATTTATTGACAATAAGAAAAAGATTAAATATCACTTGCCTTATCCTTTAAACCTGCGAGATGTGAACCCAGCCAGCCTACGGTTTAGACCCGCCTAATCCTCGGCCGTGTAGGATCTTAGAATTAAGGGGCAGCTGAGGTTATGTTGTGCAGGGTAATTTATATTGGTCCCTTATGGTGTGGGACATAATACATCTGCATAAAGTTAATATAGTCACTTAATTCAACCATAGATCACTGAGGTGGCTCTGCTGATCCCTGAGTTGGAGCGCTATTTGTGAAGAATGAAATGCTTTCTTGTAAAGCTCCTCTGAGGCCGTTTCCAGGTTGAGTGTGTGTGTGTGTGTGTGCGCGTGTGTGTGTGTGTGTGTGTGTAGAAAGCGTGGGTGCTGTTTTCTTCTGTGGCTTGACTGTTTTTAATCGTTTGACATTTCTTGATCTTGTTTTAACAGTGTGAGTGAGACGAGAGATGGAAACGGCACAGGGGGAATATTGATGGACAGACCGAAATACTGACAGGACAAGTCGAGACTCAGACACCATCTGTATTGACAGAAGGCAGTAATTGATTAGTCATTCGTGCCACTGGGCTCCCCGCTGATAGGAAAAGGACAGAGACGTTCACAACAAAGTCCTTTTACTTGACTTCATCTTGAAGGCTTTCTGCAAGTCTTTGTCTCTCTTGCGGTCATGGTTTATTAGTCGATGCAGAGTGATGAACAGAGAAAAGAGGAGATGATGGCATGAGCTGGATTCAGACACAAAGACAAAGAAGTGGTTTGCTCCATATCTCATGGCTCCACAAGTCTGAGTGGACTTTCAATTACTGTCCCGGCACACTATCACTCTGAGGTTATTATTCCAAGTGAAACAGGTTTATTCAGTCTCTTACCTTCTTGTCAGAGAGCCCAGACACTGTGTCGATATACTGTTCCTGGATCATGAAGGCAGCCAGGTTGGCAGTGTAAGAGGCCAGGAAGATGACAGCAAAGAAGGCCCAGACCAGGACCATGATCTTACTGGTTGTTCCTTTAGGGTTTTCAATGGGGACCGAGTTGTTGAAGACGATGCCCCACAGCAGCCACACTGACTTCCCGATGGTGAACGTCGGACCACCGGGAGCTGAGGAAACAGAGGGAGTAGAGAGTCAGAGAGGCTGTTTCCGTGTAACAAGGTCCCGTATTCAATATGGAGACATCTCTAGCTCCGAGTGAGAAAAGAAGGGGATCTGCTTTCTGTAAAGGACTGGTTCACCTGAATTCCAAGAATCATGTCCAAAAAGATAGGGATCACAAACTCCAATAAAAAGGAGGTCAATTGGATTTTGTTTGTGGTGCTCAAAGCATTGAAAAATTACATTTAAAAAAAACAAACAGCAACATCTCTTCCAAGAAACAATACCTCTGTTACTCTCCATAATCCACGGACCACGCTGTGAGCATTTTTTGTTGGTAATTCCCTATTTTATCTAACGCCGCTATTGGCAGGACAAGACGTTGTCAGTGCTGTTCAAAACTGTTTGTACAAATAAAAGTGTTTCTCATCTAACACAGCGATGGTTAAGGTTTGGTTGGGTTTAGGCACAAAATCAAGTCGATTAGGGGAAGGGAAAGAACATAGTTTGGGTTAAAATAACCATTTAGTTAAGGTCAGGGAACAATCACTGTCATTGTGAAAAGAAACCAATGTTGATAGGAAACAGCGGTCTCTCGTGTCAAAGCTTAACGTTTTGTTGAGCCGTCCAACCCCCCCGACCTCGATCCTCTGTGGACTTTGTGGCTCTATAACAACATCACACTATTTCCTCCTTTGCTCCTGATGGACAGAAGTCATAATTCCTACCGCTACTGGTGGTCTTTTTCAATCGAATGTAAACATATGTCGTTATTAGATTATTAGCTGCTTGGGAGGACAGTGTTGTTTTAATTTGGACTATTTTTTTTCGATAGAAAGTAGTAAATAGTAGTACAAAGAAATCAAAAACCAAAACTATCCTCATGGCTAGATACTTCTAGAGGTAAGTGAGAAAATGTTTTTGTAATTTGGGTGAAACGACCCTTTAAGTCTACAGTCAACAACTTTTGCCATGTATTGACTGTCAGTTTGATGACATTGTTATTAAGTCACATATTTGTTTCTACTCATTCTCTCATCAAGCAAAATATGTATACTGTTCACCATGTAAGAATTCATGAGTGGTCATCGCAGGCCCTTCTGCAAACTTCCAAACAACAGAGCGATTTCACAGCCTCAGCCCGTTTCCATCGCTCTCTGCCACCGTTGCTCATGTGCAGCAACGGAGGGTGCCACCGCCATCAATCACACTTCGATTAGCGCAACGACGAATGCTAATTAAAACAGGAAAATGACCTTTCGGACCTGGAGACGAGGCACGCTCTGTCAGCGCTGCATTCTGGGATTGATTAGCCCTCTCCCCAAAATCCTGCTGAGGAACTCTTAACGTTGCAGAACATGCAGACAGGGCTGGATTTAGCGGCATGCACACAGGCTTACTGTTAAATGCTTTCTAAGATGCAAATTAAGTACATTTCATGGATCTTTTTTTTTTCACAGCTTCTGGCTATTTTTTGATGGAGTAAATAAAGTAAGTACATTTATTCTCACCATATTACACTCAGAAAACAGCAGGAATTGCAAAACATGTGAGATTAACTAAATATGATATACATGGTAATCTGTGGGATAAATATGGACTTTACTGGAGTTTTTCTCTGTAGTGATGATGCTGTGGTGATCATTCACTCCTCTATCATCCACTGTACCAGTAAAAGTGAAACAAAGAGGTTTAAAACTCACTTTTGGCGCTGACCAGACTGCGGTTGTAGCCGACTGGACTGAAGTATTCGAAGACAAAAACTGTCACCGCCACCACAGTCAGGCACATCACAAACATCATGACCCAAACTGCTGGGCTGTAGGGCTCTGGAGGAGGAGGAGAAGTGAAGGAACAAACATAACGGATTAAAGTAAGTCTCTTTTGTACTTCCTGCTTCTAAACCTCAGCCTGTGATGGGGGTCACCATATGTGGTAGGAGGATAGCTGATGAGAAAATGAGAACACACTGTTCAGGATTTTGTGCGGAATTTTGTTGTTTGGGGTTTGGAAAAGGGATTTAGGTGTGTGTGCAGCACGTAAAGGGATTTAGTTGTAGGCTACAGTTATCTGCGGGATAAAAGCTTAATGGGAAGTTTCCTGAAGCGTCTGCAGAGACAGAACTTGTTTAAGTAGGCCATCCTGGGAGAAAGTGGTGAGAAAGAAGGTGGCAGAAACACGGCTGACACGTACTGTACATCAAAGTCCAGGATAATGGATGTTATGACCGGTTTGAACTAGCACAATCAAATCGAAATGGATGTAGAAGAAGCAGTTGTTATTTTTCTTACCAAGAAAGGCAGATGGGGAAACTGTCCCGTTGCTGCGGGCCACCATGACGCTGATGCCTGTCTCAACAAATGGCACGGAGAAGTCGATGATTTCTGAACGCTCTTCATTAATAGTGAGAGAGCCAATGGCCATGTCAGCTCGTCTATACACAACCTGAGAGGAGAAAGACAGAGACAGAAAATATGTGAATATGTAAACATGTGTTAAACATGCGTTTTGCATTTGTACCAAACTATTTTAGTTACTGTATAATTCTGTAAAATAGACCTGAATGGGTACATTTTATCACAACAAAACCTGCTTGCCAGTGTCCCAAAGGACAGGCTGCCAGGCTCCTCTTTGCTGAAAAGAGAGCAAATTCTGAATTTCATGAGCAATCCTTTTTGAACATGGAAGCCACAATGCAGCAAACACTCTACAGTAAGGCATGACTCTAATAATGGCTCTCTGCAGAGATATGAAAAGATATTTGTCCCATCATCTGAGCATCCAGAGAGAGAGAGAATGCTTCAGCTCAGGAGTGTTTTTTCTGAAAAGCAGGAATTTTGCAGAAAGAAATCACTTTTACTAATGTAGCACACACACACAGATACAGATACAGACCCAGAATAAAGCACCTGCAGGCACAGAAACACAAGCAAGAAGGCTCTCCTGAGGAACACCTGTTCAGGGTGTTTTACTTTCAGATGCAGCTGTGTTTGATGTGGCTCAGTGTGTGGGAAAAAAGTGTTTATTAGCTCCATATGTATATGCATGGCTTCACACCACTGACCTAGATAGCACCCATCAAAGAAACTCTCTTGGCCATGCAATGCTAGTGTCGCTTAAGACACTGTGCATCATTATTACCATCCACCAACTGGAGCGCAGAGGTGGGGAGTCACTACGTACATCTACTCAGGAACTGTCCTTCTGTATAGCTTTGAGGTACTTGCACCACTACATCTGTGTGACAGCTGTACAAATTACTTCATCTTTTAAAATTAAAATATGAGATAGCCTGATAAAATATGACTGTTGTTTAATAAAACCTTGTATCACCAAAATTTGGACTTTTCAGGAACTCAAACAGAAAAACAGCCTTGTATCAGCTCCATAACACTGTGCATTTTAGCCATTATTTATTATTATTTACTGTTTCAGAACTTGTCCTCTGTTGTTCTCAGTGATACTGAAGGATCTGGTGGCAGCTGTTTATTTAAGTTTCATATTGGACTCTTGCTTTAGGAGCACTTATATCAACACTTTTTTCACTATTTTGTCCTTTTTTTATGGTAATTTTGATGTTAAAGCTGCACTGATCAATATTTTTGTATTAACAATGGGTCAAATGACAATGTGTAATGTGAAAGGGGTCACTTGTGATGAACACACAGATAATTATCACCCAACTCTGTACTTCCTCTCAGCTCTATGGAGCATTTTAGCATCTTTCAGCTCATTGTTTTGGTTTTATGGCCCACAGCTTTACTGTTTTGGTTCACTCTTACTGTTCTCATCACCCTCACTTCCAGCTGCAGCAGGCAGCTGGTTTCAAGCTCTGATAAACCCACTGTACACTTCCTGCCCAGCAGTAAACAGCATACAGACTTTCAAACACATTGGAGCATTTAGCTGCTAAAGAGCCAGATATTTCCCTCTGGACTTGGTGGAGACCAAAAACAGAGCTAAAAGAGAGTGAATATTGCACTTATATTCGTCAGGTGTCCAGAAACACGACTCCAAATGAATGATAATGTTGCTCTGTCTTAGAGCTGACACCTTCTGGTCGGTTAGTTGATTGGTTGGTCAATATGCTCTTGTCCTACCAAATTCTCATTGTTTGGACAATTGCTGGTGTTACTTTCATGAGGAGAAAAGCACTTTGTAATCCATTATTTTCACAAGGTGGCAGTATTAGCCAGGTAAATGAGGGAAAATGGACAGGCAGGAAGGACAAATCAGCAAGGACTGGGGTCCTTCACCACAGCTCACGCATAGCCTAGCTAGCTAGTTATTCCACTCGGGACTGCCAAGGAATGAACATTGTGTGTGTGAATGAGCAGCAGTATGTTTGTTAAGTAACCATAAGATATGTTTCATCTACTTTGGTGTTTTGTGGCCATGGTTTACTGTCTTAGTAGTTCTTGTGCTGGGATCACCAGTTGATATCCTATTTTCAGAAATCATATGAATATGGGCAGGTGCACGCTGGTCGGCTCTGAGTCTGTTGTTATCATTTCAGTATAAAATTGAATTTAATATGCTACAAATATCTTTTTATGTCTATTTAGAATTCATTTAGGCTACCAGGTAGAGTGCACTCAGTGAACTGTGGCCGATTTAGTTCATCCAGAGATAACGTGCATCCCCCCCTCCCCCGTTTGCCAAATAAAGCTAAATCCAATACATTCTTTTGTTATTCTTAACCTCAACAGGATTATTTTAAGCACATAAATAAAGAATAGTTACTGTTACTGTATGCAGTGTTCATAAAACTATTCACTGCTGTTTTTGGTAATATCTAGCATGCTACACACAAATAACTTACCTTTAATGCAATTAGGCCATGCCATAGCCCAAAGCTACATTTATTTTAGTTAGATCTGTGGATGAACATTTTAAAACACCTTGCTCTAATAACAGTCTGTAGATGGCCACTAGGCGCCTCAACGCAGCCACACCAGCTGCTGCATTCAGGGATTTATCCTTCTTTAAATATCTCAGCACTCAGTCTCACCTCCCCAATCATGCCGTTCCATGTCCCACGGACCAGCTTGCCGTGTTTTCCGTTGGTGACCAGGTAGAGGTCATAGGAGAACTTGATGGTGCGCGACAGCTTCTTCAGGATGTCTATGCAGAAGCCCTTACAGCACAGTTTGGTGTAGGACTCTGAGTGGCCGATAATACTGTAAGAAGGATGAGAAAAATCAGCGCCACACATACAGTAAACACAGTTTGTTCAACATCTTGTGATCAAAAACCCTCTCTGTCAGCTGGGGCTGTTGTTATCTTTAGCTTTGTTGACTAAAGCTGTTTGTTTCGTTTCAGAGAGTGAGTGCTAAATAATTGTCAAGCTCACAGAGACCATCGTCTGCGGCGGCGAATTGAAGGGCAGGCGATGGCTGGTTCATTAGCTAAAATCAATGTCTGTTAACAGGGTGTCTTTCAAAGAGACGGAGGAGATGCCTAAAAATTGCAAACACACACACACAGAGGCAGTGTGACAGAGCCCACAGTGGATGGTTGAGTGACTGTGATGGTCTCTAATCAAAGGCCATTAAGATGTGTAGCATGTGAGAGACACTCACTTCCTTTCTGTGGCCTTGCTACTTAATGAGGTGTAGAAGAAGAGAAGAGAAGGACAGGAAATGGTGAAAAAAGAAGAAAAACTAATAGAATAAAAAATACCAGAGAGCCAGTAACAGCGACAGAGGACAATGAAAGCAAACAGATTGAAAATGAGGTCGACAAACTTCCTGAAAAAGAACCTCTCCCTCTTTTTTTCCCCTTTTTCATCTAGCCAGCTGCCAAAGTGGAGGCCTAAAATCTACCAGGGCTGAATCATGCTGTGAGTGTGTCAATGAGTCAGCGTAAGAGCCGAAGAGTGGTTAAAAAAAGAGCATGTGAGTGAATAAATGAGCAAGACATTGAATGAGAAAAAGTCAAGCGAGTAATTAACATTCAAGTTGATTATTTTCAACAGCGTAAGAGTTCATTTTAGACAAATTTTAAGTGTTTTTGAAAGCCTCACTTCTTTCACAGGAGTCAATAGCTCTGATAAACGCAGCGTTAATTAATTGCTGCAGGAGCTGGCCACCTGTCGTCATTATACACACTCCACTAACAATACACATACACACAAACACACTTAAATTGGGCCGTCTCTCTCTCTCACACACACAAGCACATGCACACACATAGTACAGTATCCTCTGAGGATTAGCAGCAGTTGTGTTGTGTAGTGTGTTCTTCAAAAAAATGCCCAGAAACTAGTGCAGCGTGGAGGGAAGCACCATGAGGGAGTTAGACCAGAGAGAGAGAGAGAGAGGGGAGGATTCTCAGGTGAACAGTAGACAGGAAACACACGGCGAACAAGCAGACGAGGCCTGACAGGGGTGCAGCTTCAGATTGGAGGGAAAGGAGGGCAAGAGCAAAGGCGGACAGATGGAGGAGGGGGATATTTGAAATTACCACCACTGTGATTATGTAAGAATGATGAGGAAAGCACTGGAAAGGGAATGTCCTACAGTCATTGGGCTACGATTGCGGTCAACAAACTATTATATACCAACGATCCAAACTCATGTCATTCCAAAACCATGGACATTAATATGCTGCTAGAGAGCCGGAGTAAAACCAGAACTTCTGGGTTCTGTTCCAGAAGTAAGAAAACCTCATTCAAAATCCCATTGACATTTTGATGTTAATTAATAACTAAAAATCCAGCCTTGGAACAGAGCCTTTCTCAACAGTATGTCGTGTGGCTTGCTTCATATATTTAGTTTTTTTGGAAAAATGATCTAATATTGTTGTTGTTTATTGGATGTTTCTGTTTTTTAGCTGCCGTTAACAAACACCATTTCCAATAAGCCCTAGACCTTTGTGGGCTAAACGTCACGGCTCGTCAAAAGAGGCGAGTCCATGAGCAAGCCGTGGGGCTGCGGTTAGTTCAGACATGTCTGTAATAACAGCAGGACAGAGAGACAGAACACTGTTTTTAGTTTTTAGACAGCAGAGATTACAACTGAATTTTTTTTTTAATTACTTTAGAAGAAAGCTTTGGTGAATTTTATGGATATGGATGAAACCAAGTTACAATGACGTAAGTACCCGCACTGCAGCGCTTGTAAATGGGAGCTGTAGTTTTTTCTGTGCTCATTGTTTAGCATTGTTAAAATCATGAAGGAACATGCTTCATTTTTTTCAGAAAACCAGATAAAAGTAATGCTGAATGAGATACTGCACTGAGTAACAGAAGCTGGCCTAGACCTGGCTCTCTATAACATCCTCAGACGATTTACCTTGATTGGACAAAAGGGACCAAACCCAAACCATTAAAAAGAGCCCCAGACCGAAAGCACGCAAAGCTACAAGCAGACCACAATTTTCTGCAGTACACAATTTAATTCCAATGCCGACGTTCAGTGCCAGGATCTCCCTAATATTAATCAAATGTGTTAGTTCCCTAACCGTAACCAAACCCTAACCATAGTTTACCTTACCTTACCTCAACCATAGTTGCCACGTGCAGATAGTGACATTTAGTATCTGGTCACTGCATGCTGTGCTACACCATACTATATCACATAACGTAACCCTATTTTTAAAGTTGGATATTAGTGTGGAATTCCTGCTCTTAATCAGGGCAGAGAGGTAGGCTCAGCTTTCTGGCAAAAGAAGCCATCATCTGTCCAAAGAAAGGCTTTTTAATGAGCAAGACAAAACGTTTTAATCACGCTAAACATCTGCTCTGAGTGGAAGCTGCTCAGACCACACAGCCAGATTAACTGATTTATATAGCAGCAGTCTTCTCTCCTCTCTCTTTCCTTCTCCTTGTTTGTTGGTCAAGGTCCAAATGGGACATGCCAGCCAGAGAGAAATGGTGAAAGAGAAACAGAAAGAGGGTAGGATGGGATAACACTGTCCCATGCTATGACAGATGTCCCCATGTTGGACAGATAAATCTTCTTTACTGGCAATCAATGTGCCATCGCGCCCAACAACAGCCGCTACATATCTCTCTCTATAATTAATGTGCCAGCCATGGTCAGCTCTGCAATCTGCATAACCGATACATACCCACAGACAAACACACACACACATACACACACACACACACACAGATACATGTGGAGTCACTGAAGTGAACATGAACATGGCATTTATAGGCTGAATTGTTTGTTTTCTGTTGTTCGGGTGATGAAAAGGTCATCAATCCATGCATATTTAACATACCATAAATGTCTTATAATTCGACACAAGTTATGGTGGTACATGTGAGGCTTGGTGGGTAAAAGTTACCATACAGTTCCTAACATCACATTCTGCATTAACGCTTAAATTAAAGAAGCAGTTTGACATTTTGGTAAATACGTTAATTCACTTTCTTGCAGAGAGTTAGATGAGAAGATTGATATCACTAGCATGCCTGTACGCTAATATGAAGCCACAGCCAGCAGCAGGTTAGCTTAGCTTAGCATAAAGGCTGGAAACGGGGGGAAACAGCTAGCCTGGCTCTGTCCAAAGGTAACAAAAAAAAAATCTTCCTACCAGCACCTCTTTGGATTTTATGCGGATTAAACAAAAGATATAAAGTGTTCATTTGTGAGCTTTAGAGGTGCTGGTGGGCAGATTCTTTTACCTTTGGACATGCTAGATGTTTCCTCCCATTTCCAGTCTTTATGCTAAGCTAAGCTAACGGGCTGCTGGCTGTAAGGTGTCAATCTTCCTTCAAAATACAACATACTCAAGCCTATTTTTACATAAATCAATACGTTATCGTATATTTCTACTGCTATTTCCCTCTCTTTGTTGCAATTACACTTTTATATTTGGGGCTTAAAACATGAAAAATTAAACTTTACTACCATAAAAAACATCTCTGTTCAGCTGCTGAGGGTTCACATTTTTCAATCATAAAATGTGGTAATTAAAGGAACTTAACATGCATGAAGGTTGCATGTGCATGTGCAACAGTGGCCAGCTGTTGTTTTCTACAAGTTAGATTTTTCCATCTTTACATAATACAAAGGGAGGCGCCTTATCTGGTCTGTAAAAAACCAAAGACACTAAAAAGTCAGGAGGATAATACTGTGTGGCAAATGGAGCCGGCTGTACAGCTGGTATGGTTCTACTCTTGAGCTCCCTGCTGCAGGTAAACAACGTAGCAGCATGAATACATAGTAACATAATCAATAACAGGCAGAGAGAAAATCATCCAGTGAGAATTGAGTTAGAAATAACAAACCTCCAGAGTGCAGAGAGGAGCCACTGTAGGTGAGGTCAAGAAAGCCGGTGAATTTAGTTGACACATGTAATTTACATTTGTGTTAACTTATTGATCGGCTAAACTGGGATTTCAGGTCAGTCTAAGAACGACCATCTGCTGTTAAATATATTATGTGTTTTGTCAGAGTGCTCCTGTGGTCAAACATTAAAGCTGAGCAGACAAAGTGGTTGGCACTAGTTTAACAACAGATTGTAATTACATTTATGACAGACTTGTACTTCTATTGTCCGTGGTTGTTTGAACATAATGAAAACATTGTGTATTCCTGACGAGCAGTTGTAGGTAGTCAGAGGTAATAGCTGAGGTAATAGCTGTTTAATGGCTGTTTTCTGCCATGCTGCGATCTGTGTTTGACACCGGAGGTGTGTTTTTAAAGTGCTCAGACACACAGCACACACAATTACGCTGTGTTTAATGAAGTGTGGAGGTCTGCAGTGTCTACTCAGGACTAAACTGGGGCAGAGAAACAGAGGGAGAGGGAGGGTGCAAATGTCTGAGTGTCGGACTGGGTGTCATTTGAAAGGTTTATATACTCATGCCGATATGATACCTAAGTTTTGGTACGCACACCAAAATGATACTTTACTTTGAGAAATATAACCTGTTTTTCTAAACCGTTTTTTTATTTAACAAAAAAGCCAAAGCTCTCAAATGTTAAATGTTGTCCAAAGACAGGAAGCCCAACAACAACGTTGCCTCAACAAAACGGTCTAAAATTAGCTAAATTTCTATTCAAATCAGGAACTTTCTGATCAAAGAATAAACAATTGAGCTTGACACTTCATTCTTCACCTTAAAAACAGCAGCTAACAAAACAATCTCAACTCAAGGTCCACTTACTCACTTGTTCTGGAGCTTCTGGTATAAATGGACCTTGAGTTGTCAGCTGCTGTTTCCAAAGTCAACAATGAACTGTCAAGCACAACTTTTAAGCTGACATGGATGAGGGGGATGCTTACGAATCATGGAAAGTTTGAACATAGAACCACAGTTTCATGGCAGCAGAGCAAACCGAATCTACCGATGAGGACACTGTGATACGGTTGAAAGCTCCAGCACAAGTGAGTAAAGGCGATTTTGGGCTATCCAAACCAAAAAACATGGTGAAATCTTTGGTCGTCAATCAAAAACGATGCTCCGAGATCGTACTGTGAGACACGTCCACAATTTTGGCTGTGTCAAAAATCTGGCAGTGTTACTGCTGCTACGACCCACGATTACAAACCAACCAATCAGAACACAACATGACTCACTGTACATACACTGGCATGCTAGCGTAATGCTACTGCTACAGACACATCACTTTGCAAAATAAGGATTTCATGTTGCCCTCTATTCCCTTGCCAAGACCGGCTTTACAATATACTCCTCCTCCTCCTCCTCCTCCTCCTCTTTGTTTGAAGAGGTCAAAACTCCAGCAACATTTTGAATTTTATTGAGACCAACGTGTTTCCACTTGCAGCGTGGGCGTCCTCTATGAAGCTGAAATGCGTTGGTCCCAAAATTGATGTTGTACAGTCTGACACAGATTGCAACCAAAGCTTTATTAGAAACATCTCGCACTTGTAAGATTGTTGTTATAGTTGTTGTCTATAGGCGTCTTAAATGGGCCTTGAGTTGAAATCATTTTATCAGCCAATAAGTAAACAAGATTACGAACCAACATTCAATTCCAGCTTTGGGAACTTGACAGTTTGTGATACTCGATGCTACGGACATATTTCAGTCAGTACCAACAAAGTATTGGGGTTCAATATCCTATCTGTGGCTGTATGTGTGTGTTTATGTGTCAATCGTATGCTTACATCTACATATCTGTGCAGATGTAACAAGCTGTTTGTGTTGCTCTGTGTACCTCTCAGTGCGGTTGGACTGGCGCCTGCAGGGCACCGTGTTACGGACACATGTGCCGGTGCCCGGGTCCACGTTCTCGACCATGACGAAGGGATGCTCCTCCAGCGTGGCCACGGTCAGGTGACGGTCATCAGACACTTGCTCAAGGAAGCTGCCATATCGAGGCCAGACCGGGTAGCGAACCTGAAGGATCCCTCGGGCGTACGTACCCACCTGGAGAGCGAGGGTGAGAGACAAAGAACTCATCGTTATCATGTACATGTGTGCAGTCGATACTTGCACTTCACTTGAGTATTTTCATTTTAAGCTACAAATACTTCTACTCCACTTCATTTTGAAGGCAAATATTGAACTTTTTAGTTACTAGTTACTTTGCAGATTCAGATTGTTAATATAAAATGTACAGATTAAGCTCCAAGCAGTATATAAAGTAGCTGAAATTAGCTCCACCTTTACCAGCTGCAACATTAGTGATGCTTACACATTAATGCATCACTAATTATAATCCAGTGATATAATATTATTTTCTGAAATGGGCCATTCTGTGTAATTTCTATACTAATACTTGTGAATTTTTACTTAAGCAAGATTTTAAATGCAGGAACTGTAACAGAGTATTTTTACACTGTGGTATTACTACTTCTACTGAAGTAAAAGATCTGAATACTTCATTGCATGTGTGTTTGAATCTCAGCCGTGACCTTCTCTGCTTGTCAACTCCTCCTCTCTTCTCCTGTCTTGTCTTTCCGTACTTCACAGGATGAATGAATTTTTTTTTTTTTTTGGTTTAATTTTATAAAGGAAAATTAGCATGTGCTGACCTGGAGGAAGAGAGTTAGTAGATGAAAGAAGAGGAGAGTTCATTAATGCGTACTGAGGAGACTTAAAAGTCTTTGAGTGAGACAAAAAAAAAGAAAGCCAGAAACTAAAACAAAGAACCAACCGACTGCATCCCATTAATAATACATCCCAGCATGTGTTGCCTTCAATCTGTGTTCATTTTGTTGACTGATTATTCAATTATTAATTTTCTTTTTTCAACTGAACAAACAAATTGAAATGTCACTGTTCATAAATGGGAACCGTTCATGTGATTAGTGCTATTTATTATCTGTGTCTTTGTGCATTTAAAATAGCTGCTTTTTTTGTAAAAGTGATTCAATAATTTTAAAAAAAAGTTTTGTGCTAATAAAGCTCCTTGAACTGACCCAAATCGACAAACAGATTTGCTGACAGATGATGATATACTGTAGCAAGGTAACTATTGAATAAAAAGCAGTAGATTGAGTTTTTTTAATGTCAAAGGGAGCCGCTTCGGACCCGAATTGCTGTATAATGTCACATCACACAATGAATAATCCTATCGATGTCGGCACTAAGCTCAGTGAAACCCTCTCTGTGAGAGCCGGGACTGTTTGTCACATCAACCCAACCTAATGAACCATACCGAGCTCAGCCAGCGCTGACTTACTGCATGTGAAACTCACTCCCTCACAGCTTTAATGAGACCTCTTTTTCACACCAGCTCTTGATTTGCTCTTCTGCTCACTCATGCTAGCGCTCTTCCTTCATCATACATGGATGATTTACAAATCTGCATGAAGGTACAGTGTGATGTGCAAGACGGAGATTTGTTTCTCTGCACCATCTGTGAATGACAGAATCGCAGAGATGCCAGTTGTGAAGATGGATCATTTCAGCCCGTCTTTCATGGGATTCTCATACGTCTTCTCCGCTCGTGGAGCATCTTAAGCAGACACTTCGTCATCTACCTGTCATGCTCACGCTCGCTACACCAGCCAATTCAGAGTAATGTAGCACTCTACCTGAAAATATACCGTCCTTTTGAAATGTTTGAAACCAAAAGATTTATAGACCTAAGCTTGATTTACTCAAATTCATGTTTTTTAAATAAATATTTCTCATTACTTCTAACAGATGCTGTCATCACGTCACGGTCTCATCCAAGCCAGTTTGACAGTGGCAAAACCGTGTAATTACAAATTCCGGGTCCGTCACGTGATGCACACTGGCCCCCGTATGAACACTTAAATAGCCCTTATTTAAAACATTATGTCCTACAATTGTAAAATTTACTAATAGCTGAATCCAGTGGTTGGGAGGCGGGGTTAAAGGAAACGCTAGTGCGCTTGCTCTATGGGCCGCACAATGCCGAAGCTATGAGGAAGAGCTGTCTCAAGATCTGGGTAATTATATACCCGGAAGTCGAACTTTTTTGGCTTCATGCACCACTGAGCAACTTTCATACGCTGTATCCAGTTCTCTTTATACATCCATGGTGTCATCGGATGCTGCTGCGCACCTGGTATATAACCTTCCCAAGTTTCCTCACACCACTCCTCTTTTCCATTCACTACATTGGCTCCCTGTTGCTGCTCGCATCCAGTTCAAAACTCAGCGAAGGGAACTGCGCCTTCCTACCTCCAAGCCATGTTCAAACCCTACACCCCGGCCCGACCATTGGGCTCCTCTGCCTCTGGACGTTTAGCCGACCCATTACTCAGAGGACCCTGTGGTTGCTCATCTCTTCTCCACAGTGGTGGAATGAGCTCCCCACTGAAGTCCGGACAGCAGAGTCACTGCCCATCTTCCACCGCAGGCTAAAAACCCACCTTTTCAGACTACATCTCAGCAACCTATGCTAGCACTTCTAAAAGAAAAAAAAAGAAACATCTCCAAGCACTTATACTGTCGCACTGAACATGCTTTTAGTTATTTGTTTAAAAGGGATACACTCCCACTTTTGGATAATATCTAGCTCTTGCTCCTACATGGTTTGAATGTACCTATTAAAAGTTGCATTGGACAAAAGCATCTGCCAAATTAATGTAATATAATGTAAAATGTAATATTTCATGATGAAGTACCCATGCTATTAGGCCGTGTGAAAAAACACAGCCCCCTTATTCAGTCACACCAGTGTGTGGAGGCAGCGGGAGTGCCAACTCAGAGGGCTCTAGCAAAAAAAAACCCACCTTATTTCTACTGTTTACCTGCCAATTGTCGTGACAAAGGACAAAATGATTGTCACCGTGACAACTTTCCAGAGTAGCAAAATCCTTCTTCATGCTAAAATAAACCACTGTGCAGTATCTGATCAGTCTTCAAGCCAGATTTTTTGCTTTTCTTTCATTTCTATTGATTATGAAAATAAACTCATGTCAAATTTACTTTTTGTGATATGTGTCTATTTACATATCCAGCAGACATGGAGCAACATTAGCATTTATTTGGCTCGAGCAAGTCCAGGAGTCACTCTTCTTTCTCTGCTTTTTTGCTGAAAACTGCTGCCTGTTCCTGCTGGAAATTAGGCTGATGAGAGCGGTGAGAATGAACCAAAACAGTAAAGTTGCAGGCAGACAGCTAAACAATGAGCTGAAAAGCTCCTTTCAAATTGTACATACATAAAAATATTGATTATTGCAGCTTTAAGCCTTTCAAAGTATTCTCCATGTTGCTTCTACAGGTGGAAGAGTAGAGGTGAGAGGAACAGGAAAAGGAGAAAAGAGAAGAAGAACTAGGAGAGAGGACTTTCCTGCCAAAATTGTCACCCAGCAGCACCCTTCAGACGGTGATGAGGAACAACATCATGTTAAACTGTCAGGGTGTCACAATGGAGGACAGAGACTTGAGAAGAGCAAGTACACCACAACCTGTCGTAATTATGGATGAGCTACATGACACGAAGGGGAAGAACTAGTAGTGAGAGGTCTGGTTGTAATGAGGACAGAGTGAAAAGCAGAGAGGATTCACAGAATCGAGATGCTTGCATGCTTGTTTTAAGCGGTGTCTTAATGTTAATAGTGTGTGTGAACAACAGCAGTACATCTGCACCTGAACATGAGGACATATTGTATGGATGAAGTGTATGTGAGGCTGTTGGTGGCACAAGTGCGACTTTAAGATCTACACACTCATACAAACCGAACCCCACTTCAGCACAATTACATGGCCATGTTCATACACACACGCATACATACACACCAGCCAGGAGGTGACATTGATAAAGTAGGTTGGTCTTTCCGGGGTAGAAATAAATGAGTTCAACTGTAGCTGTGAGATTACATTCAGGTCTCTCTGTTTAGTCGTGCTGTTTCAATACACCCTCAAGCTTTGAAAAGTGTGTGTGTGTGTGTAAAAGGGAGTGAACATACTCAAGAAAATTGCAGGGCATGGTGACCATGAAACAGGAGTGAGAGAAGGATATGGCTTCAACAGGAAACACACAGACGCACAACATTATTGATTTGAAATTACGCCTACACTTGTACCTTCAAATATCACCTATTGGTGACGTTCGGAGTATGCTAGGAGTTATGTTGTGATCAATTGTTGGAGTTTAGGTTTTTAATGAATCCACTTTCCCTCAACCAGCCTTTTATTTCCTGCTTTTTTTTCAAAATGCATCTTGACATCTCCAGTGCAACAGGCATGAACATGTTGCACCCAGCCAGATTATATATGTGTAGGCCAGAGATGTTCAAACTGTGAGGTGCGCCTCCACAGGAGGGAGAGATGTGAGGCAAAGATACTGCGTGAGGTGAAAGTGGCGATTAAGACACTTTAAAACCCTCAGTGCTCGACTGCCGTAATTTGTGCGAAAAATCGTACTCCTTCGACTGAGATCTCTCATGTGAAAAAAACTGTTCCAACTTTGGCAGAAAATAGTGTGTTCATGTTGGCTCATAGTAAGAAGCTGGATGAATAAAGAGGTTTTCAGGGCCTTTAAAACTGACCTTTTAAACAGGTCAGGTTCATTTTGGGTCAAAATGTCAGGTCTGTGCAGAACTCAGATTGAAAAAGACTGTAGGTGTTTTTGCTTTGATCCTGAGTTACTGACATTAAGATATTTTAAAGTTGAAATTGTAGATAGTTGAAACTTGCCTTGACATTGTAACCTCTTTGTGGTCAGCACTGTAAACAGACTGCATTTATACAGGGCTTTAAAACAATACACAACCAGATGGAGGTCAAAACCAAGACTACCCAATAGCTGTTGTTAACAGACTCAAAATTATAAGGGGGGGTTCTCTCAAGCCTGTTCCCCTAAAACTAACCTGAACCCTAAAAATAAGTTATTTTAATTGTCTATAAAACACTTCTTGCAAATGTCAGCCTCAGTAATCTGTGAGTCCATAATGTGCATAATGTATTTGATGCATTTGGCCCTTGTCAGATTTATTATGTCCTCTGTAAAGTTGTAACAACACTGATTCCGTTTCTGGTGCCCAGTACCTTATCCCAGAGTCTCTCCCGGTCCAGAGCGACAATGACCATGGAGGGGTTGGAGAGGAAGCCTTGGCTGTTGAATGACAGATCTTTCCTCTCCCATGTCACATTCAGCATGTGCCTGCAACTCACAGAAATATAAAGTCATTCAACAGTATATTGTATGCAATCAAGGACTTTGATTCTACATAACACGAGTATTTGCATATTCATTTACACAGATTAACACACACAATGATCACCTCCTAATTAAACCTAAAGCTCCCCTGGGAGGGCTTAATCTAACGTGGGAGACTGGAAGTAGCTCATTAGGGGATGACAGAGTCAGCTGATTGGTGGAGGGCAGGTTGTTCCTACTGAGTGATTTTGCTGTCTGTTGAGGTATACACCCATGACAGACTGGGCTGTGAATAATTCATCCAGGTTTATTTGCATTTCAGACCACGTGCAAAAGAGACGCAAAATACTTTCACTTCATGCCGTGTGCTGGTGAAGTCACATGAGAAGTGTGAAAGCTAAAGTTGTGCTCTTCTGTCCATGCATCAGTAATGATCACTCTGACAGGAAACAAATAGGCTGCCAAAAGTATGCCTCACCTGAACAGAGTATTGTTGTCTGAGTGTTTAGCCGGTTTGTTGCAGTCACCATGTCCCTCAGGAATAAAACCGTACTGCTTCTTGAAGCTCTCAGCCCCCTTCGCTACAATGGCGACACCCTCCCTCACCCTCTGCCGCAAGCTCTTCCTCCACTGGTCCGTAATCACACCAATAACACCGACAGGGAAGCTGACAGGTGGAGGGCTGTCGGGGTTGCCCACGGCCGGGCTGGGGAGGATCCAGATGTAGCCTGGCCCCAGCAGACCCACCTCAGCTGCATGATGAAACAAGTACTGCGCCTCCTCGTAGGAGCAATACGCCAGCAGGACCTGAGAGTCCACCTGCAGACAGAAAAGAAGTCTGTCAGTGAAAACAGAAAACACAGCCTGAACATGCAGCACTACTGTAGGTCATCAGGAGCTGGTAGCACCAGCTGTTCCTCAGTTCAAACTTAAGCCTAGTTATAAAGTGGAGATTTAAGCTTCACTAAATTAAAATGACACAATTAAAACACAAAATTAAAACTAGTTCTTACATTCGTTTTTACTAAATATTTATACACAACTGCCAGTGTAACCATTGCGTAGCTACTGTAACTGAACAAACAACGTACTACACAGCTAACGTTAGCTTGCTAACATATTACCCGTTTAGACTGAATAGTAAAACAGATATGGAGTATGGTTGATATATCTGACCTGACACTTCATAAAAGCGCTTGTTTAAAAATGATTTGATTACATTTCACAAAATAATATGTCAGTAATATTAGACAACTGGTAAATGACAGATTAGGTTAGCATAACATTAATCAGAATGCTACTAACTCTAAAACACATATTTATCCATGTATGCAGATATACAGTAATAAAGTAATACCTAGCTACATTTAAAAAGTAAAACAGTTAAGTTTAATATATCGTTGGCACCCTAAAACTGTTATTTTTGGTAATTATGTTACAGCTAGTCATGCTACATTTTTTATAGATTGGACAACACTACCAATGTTTCGTAGCAACCAATTTTAAAGCTACACCATTTTTTAAGATTTAATGGTGCAACAATTTAGTAAAGCACTAGTTTGAAACTAGGTAGTAGTTAGTGAGAATTTAAGGACTTTATACACAAACTTAGTGATGGATTTAAGAGTAGCTGGTGCAGCCCAATCCAGGATTCTTATAGCTCATTGTACCTGCTGCAGCATGCGCCTGGTCCTCACGTCATTAGCCCCCACAGACATCTCCAGAGACAAGACATCCTGTAAATTCCACAGGAAATAGGAGGTGTCTGTGTAGGACTGAACTATTTGCACAAAGGTCTCGTAGCCCGGCAGCAAGCTGGTGACCACCGCAAACTCGCCCCAGTCATACTCCTCCATGAGCTGAAACAGGGATAAAGAAGTGAAATTCTAATATCCAAGATAATGGGGTTACAAGATGCGGTAATAAAGAATCATTGCAAATATAAAATTGACAAAAATAAACAATACTCTCATGTCTGTACCGTAAATATGTAGCTGGAGCCACCGTGAAACTCCTCATAAACGGCGAATTGTTGTTTTTACACTTCTGTTTTTGTTCGGATTAAACAAACGAGATAGAGCGTGTTAATTAGTGAGTTTTAGAGGTGCTGGTGGGCAGATTTTGTTACCTGTGGAGAGAGCCAGCTTGGCTGTTTCCCTCTGTTTACTCTAAGTCTAAGCTAAATTAACTGGCTGCTGGCTCCAGCTACATATTTATCGTACAGACATGGAAGTGGCATTGATCTTCTCATTTAACTCTTGGCAAGAAAGTAAATAAGTGTAATTCCCAAAATGTCAAGCTATTCCTTTAAACATTGCACTGAGAATGAGACTGGGGTCAAGAAGTCGCTGAAAATAATTCCTCCTTTTTTAAGATGCATAACATCTAACATTGGTGTTGACCACAGCAGGACAGTAATGACAGGAACAAACTGGAAAACTTTTAAAATCCTCAATGATTTAAAAAAAATGTCATCACAAACATACCTGTCAATTTCACAAGGGGTGTTTCTGAGTTGTGGAAATGCTCCCACTAGTTGATGAGATAAAGTTGGGGTATCACAGGCTTAACTGAGATTATCCCGTTAATTCCCAAAACATCAGTGACATCAAGCCCTCTGATCTCATGAGAATTTGTACAATCTACCATAAATACAGATTGTATTAGTTTGTGGAAATCGGGCCAGAACTTTGGATCAGGGATTCCCCAACTGATTGTTAGGATGTCCCAACATGGTGTTAATCAGCCTGAGAGGTCCCAGTTGTCAGGCTGGACCCTCTAAGCATTTGGTATGACAACCTAGATTTTTTTTCCCACTGTTTAAATGAGGTGTTATTGTCACTTACTGTAACACTGAAATGCATTTCTGTACCTTGAACATGCAGACAATCTGCTGCTCCAGAGACGCTCCCATCTGCAAGAAGGAGGATCCCTCAGCCTGTAAAGAGTAAGAGTCTCATTTAAGGATTCAGTTGGGGAAAATATTTCACAGGGGTGAAAGGTGATTGATGCAACAGCATCTCCGGAGCTGGTTTTGCTCAAAGACGCTTCAGCAGGGTGGATGTTTACTGTCACAGGGGTTTGAAGCGGTTTCTTGGCATTGAAGTACAGTTTTGTTCTTCTCACTATGCTACTATGCTGCCTTTTTGCCCATGCGTTTCTTTCAGAAATGGACCAAAAACATCTTATTTCATTTTAAGACTGTCAAACATGCACTTCTGAAAATGCATAATGAGTTCTGAATGGACTTCATGGGCACTCGGGCCATGAAATATTCACATGTGAAGAGAAGATAAATCAGCAAAAAACATCGTCGAGTACGGTGTTGAACTTTCTGCCACCAGAGAAGCAAACTGACAAAAGGTTTCCAAATTAACTCGTCTGCTCCTCCTCATTTTAACAGCACCTTTAACACTTGTTACTGCTGCGGAACATTTCATTTAGGATGAAACTTTGCCACTACCAGGACAGCGCACTTTAATAATTCGTCCTCTTGTTCAGTTAGCATACTATCACTTATAAAAACATCTCTGTTAAAAGTCACAGAAGTAACGCAGTGGAACGGCCTTCCAAAACCAATTAAGTTGATGAGAAGTGACAAACGGAGAAAAAAGAAAGGACTAAATTTTAAGAGAGCTATGCTTGGACAATGGCACTTCAATCGGGCTTCATGGAATGTTTAAAAATCGCAATTTTCTAAAAAGCCTCATTGGAAAATGTATAAATTGACTAAATGCACACGTTACAGTTTTTTTAACATATATGACAGCAAAAACTTTAAACTTGGTTTAATTGGGAGTGATGGGCACAACATGCAGCTGTCAAATACACACTTGCACACAACAATAAAGATGCAGATGCAGAGTGATGTGTTGTAAAAGGAACAGTAACCCAAATATTTATGTTGCGGTTTGCACCTTTAATGTGGCTCACATTTAACAATAGAGCTTTGATTGTCCATATTCAGCCTCGATCTGGCACAAGCGTCTGCAAACTGCAAACACTCAGTCCTGCTGCTCTCTTTCTGTCATGAAGTGGTGGTCCAGTGTTATATGTGCCTGTTTGTGTTAGCATACATTTGCATGCCGTCACGCTGTGTGTTCGTGTGTGTTGACAGATAAGATGGAAGTTATTAGAGCCCGCTGAACCTATGTCCTTCAAATAGCATTCAAGTAAAGTAGGCTATAGGGATGAGAGGAGGAGGAGTGTTGGAGAGTGTGAGAGGGACTGGATAAAGACACAAAGAGCAGAAATCATCATTTGATAGAGAAGAAAAAGATATTTTTTGTAAGTTAACCGAAACCTTACACCTTAACTGAGAAGCCAGCTAGCAACAGTAAGAACAAAACACATTTTTATCAAGAATAACAGGTATATACCAAGTAATGACTTGGTGATTTGCAGGTCAAAAGACGTCTAGACATCTGTGACGAAATTGGATCAAATTTGGTTGAAATTGAATGAAACAGCCTTTAAATGACTATATTTCAATGTGAAGCAGGTGTTGCAGCAATGTTGAAATTCAGTCATTTAAATGCAGTTGAAAGAATGGTTACATGTGTAAAAGAAAAAACAAATTTAGCCTAGTTTACGCCTAGTCTAGACGTTTTTGGCCTCCAAATTACCAGAACCACGCTTAATGGGCACGTACCTTATATGTGCACATACAGTATATGCACATGCACAGAACACACAAAAAGCATAGGCTGCATTAAGGAGAAAACTAACAACAAAAGTAGAAAAACATTTTTTACAGATTCAACTGAAACTGTTCCAAAGCCTGGACGCCCTGTCCCTTCATGTTTTAGGTGAGACTGCGTAATAACAGAGCTTGGATGGAAGATCTATGCCTAAAGGTGCTGAAGGGCATAACTAGACCTGTGATGTAAGCAGGTGCAAGACCAGGCAGCTGGTCTTGGCTTTAACACAAGTAGTAAGTAATATTCAGAATTTGATTCAATAACGGACAGGGAGCTGGTGCAAGAAGGCGAAGATCAAGGTAATATCTCTTTTTATTTTTTTATTTGTTTTACATCTGTAAAAATCGTACATCGTACAGCAGCATCCTACACTAAGTGAAGACAGGAAGTCTGGGAAATCTCAAAATACAGCGACACACATGTATGCATATAGAGAAGTCATGCATGAGAGAGTGCGGCAGAGAGAGAGAGAGCAGATAGTGTTAAACTGTCAAGTGCCATTTGGGACCAGGTCTCAGATCTTCTCAGTCTGTTCCTGTCTCAAAGGTGACTAACTGTCATCTCTCCTTCCTGTTGCTCTTCCCTCTCCCACAGCACAGAGGCTCTGCAAAGCCCCAGAGAGCTGTGCAGCCTGAGGAATACCACAGGAATATCACAGCTAGACTCTCCTTCACTCAATTTTACCAGTTTTATCTCTGTCCTCAGCTTGTTTGAGACGCACCTCCGGAGGCTGAAACTCCAGTAGACCACTGACTGGGCTGCGCACCAGAATAGCTATAAAAATAGCTGTACACAACCATGTCAGGCTGTCACTGAATAAATAAAAAATGGCTCTGGATTGGCAGTCCCGGTTAGCTATAGTGTCCCACTTCATGTGATATAATGGAGGAGTGGTGAGGTGCTTCATTTGAAGGAGTGTCATTAAAATCCAATTAGTTTTGTCTGAGCTATGAAAAAAAAACAAATAACCCCCCCTTGGGCCAATAAGTGTTTCATCACTATCCAATTAGCAGCACCTTAAATTGCGAGAAATCAAACAAACTCACAAGCAAATGTGATGAAAAGACGTCCACTTTCCCCTTCACAGTGAAATCGAGCAAGAATTTCAACAAAATTACCTCAAACTCATACACTCACATAAGAAGACAAGAGCCCCCAATCCATCCCCCCACCCCACTCCCATCCTCCACTTCCCAGCCGTCTTGTTCTCACCACCTTGGCAGTGCGGCTGTCACAC
Organism: Macquaria ambigua; assembly: GCA_008360985.2. Lineage (NCBI taxonomy): Eukaryota > Metazoa > Chordata > Actinopteri > Centrarchiformes > Percichthyidae > Macquaria > Macquaria ambigua. The sequence goes on from VMKM01000764.1 coordinate 177,288, forward strand.
ACAGACGTAATTAGCAGTCCTACTGCAGGAGCGTATGGTAATGTGACAGGGAGACGGTGGACATGGTGGTTGCTCACACACTCCTCTCCTCCCGCGGGGAGAGCTCTGTGCTGCACCTACCCTCGGAGGGAAGGCGGGCGTGGGTCAAACAGGAAGTAGGTCGCACACACAGATGCTCACTCACATATGGACATATGGATACATCTACACATGTACAGTGCATGGCATTTTACACTAATTTTGTAAACGCTTGTACATATGCAAGCTTCCATCTCCAGTGGTGGAAAGAATATTTACTCAAGTACGATTTGGAGGTGCCTGTACGTCATTATTACCACTTTCTGCTACTTAATACTTCTACTCCACCACATATCAGCGGTAAATAATGTACTTTTTACTCCACTACATTTATCTGATGGCCATAGTTACTTTGCACTTGGAGGTTTTTTTGTACTAAGTCACTAGCAGTATATAAAGTACTTACACTTCATCTCAACCAGCTACACCATTAAAATACTTCTTGTTCATGCATCAGTAATAATAATCCAATACTTTACAATATATACTGAATAATACTGATAATAACTTGATTATTTTGACTTTTGATTATACTCTGGTACCTTTTAATTATGTGAAAATGTGAATGTAATTATGTATTTCTACACTACTGTATTGCTACTTTAATTTAATTAACAACAATGTTCAAAGCAGCAGAGGCTGAGATATTCTTTTAGTTTAGTCCCTACTATGGGTCATACTTCAAAACCACTGGATCCTACACTTCCAATAATGCAGCTGGAAAGACCCTCCCTGCCTGGTGAACGCCCCGATCTTTCAAACTCCACTACAGTTGTAACACGGCCTCTCTGTTAAAAATGTGTAGTCTCCAAACCCAAACTGAGATTACTCAAGAGATGTCACTTTAGTAATCTCTGACTTTAGAAAGCTCTTCCAGAGCCACAGAAGACGTTATACAGCAGGCTGAGTAACACTCCCTAAAGGATGTGGATACATCCAAAGCTCCACCAGCGTCCATCTCACACTCATGACTTTTCTCCTAGCAAACAGTGTGTATAGTGAAATGGATTGACACAAATACCGAGCACACATGCACAAGCAAAAAAAGCATCCTGACACAGATTTTGCCCCCGTATAGAGTTTTCAGTGTAAAGACATATAGAGGGTTTTAATCTGTATTATGTGATTGCAGACAGTACTGTGGTTACAGTGAGCCTTTGTGTGTGAGTTGTACATTAGTGATGGGTTAGCTATAGGGTCACCCAACCACACCCGCTTTACCCACACACACACACACACACACACACACAGACACAAGCTCAGTAACTCGTAAATTTCACCAAAATGACAAAAAAGTGTATGAGCACCCAACCAAACCCTGTAACATTTTCTGTAAAATTTCACATTTAATTTAATCATTTCATTCTTGAATTATGTTTTCTGAATAGTTTATCTCCCTACATTTTGGTTTGGTTTCGAAGCTACACTGCCATATATATGTAATCCTGGTGTCAATTTCTGTTTAATTTCTTTGTTTTTTCTCATAAAATACTCAAATTTTAAGATATTTCATATCAGAATCAGCCTTAAAAAAACCCACGTGTAATAAGTGTGTAACCATAGAATGCAAACTCCTCTTCATGTCAATAAACTCACCAAATTCACAAATATATTACTGAGGACATGACCTTGGTGTCCTCACTGGTAGCTACGGCCCTGAATGGGATTATTTCTTTTTTTATAGAAATACTGATTTTCACAGCATTGAAGCAAATCACAAAAAGGTGGAAAAAAACCGCAACCCCAGACTTAAAAAGATGGAAAAGCACTATTCAAGAAGCATAACTTATGGGCGGCGCCACAGTAACTCACCTGGTAGAGAGCGTATTATTAAGGCTATCTTAACCTTAACGCAAGGGGCCCAGGTTTGTTTCCAGCCCAGACCCTTTGCTGCATGTCATCCCCTCTCTCTCTCTCCCCCCTTTCCTGTCTCTCTCTTCAGCTGTCACTACTGAATAAAGGCAAAATGCCCCAAAAATAATCTAAAAAAAAAAAAAAAATAGAAATTAAAAAAAAAAAGTAAGTACAACTTATGGAGAAACTGACTCAGAAAATAATAAAATATGGAGGATGGATTTGAAAAAAGATGGACTCTGGGTGATGTAAAATTATAATTGATAATTTTGTATAAAGAAAGTAGTGAAGTGATCATCTGATCTTCAGTAACTAGCTGTAATTTCCTGTTGTTCTATAGGTACAATGCACCAGTAAAAAATATATAAAGCTATGTATGATATATGGACACGAGTATAAATGAAGTGTAGGTATGTGGGGATAGGAGAAAAAGACAGCTATCAGGTGAACTGACCCTTTAAATAGAAACTGTCCCATTTGTAGTTTAGGCGAAATTTGTTACACGTCAACACACTTTGTTTTAACAGATAATTACGCTCTATTGTGGTAAAGTGAACGTTTTGTGACCTCATTATGTTGGCAGAAGTGCTAAACTGATTAATTTTCAACCGTGGAGGGAAACCTTCCAGCCCCCTGGATATACAATCAAACACTCCCACAACCAATTTACCTTAAATTTGCCGCTCAACGCCATAGTATTAGTTTGACTGACTACCTTACTGAAATTATTGGGCCATGCTGTGACGCTTGGAGGTGGCCTGGCCATTAGCGTGCTTTCATTCCCAGCGATCATGACCTGTTTATGGAGTTTCTGGTTTCTGGACCATGAGGCCAAGAGAGAGCCAGATGTGAGGGGGCGGAGAGAAGAGACAGAACTACAGGAGGACAAACGGAGAAAGTGGGTCAGTCTGGCCACAGAAACAAACCCCTAAAAAAAGAAACTTGCACAAGTGATCCAATGAGAGACGTCTGGCTCGTTGCATCACTTGGGTCCAATATGACAAACAGAGTGTGACCTTAGACTGCAGCCAGGGCTGAGACTGTAACTCCTGAAATATAATCTTCTACTGACAGCTTCGAATTGTAATAAATGATGTTATACGCTTGAATACTCAAGCTCAACAGTTTCTTTGCTTCAAAAATCTATCATGTGCACACTTAAAAGGCACTTTTCTTCCTGTTTACTGGCAAACACATAAAGCTGTCGGCATGTTTGTTCCAGACTTTGTTATCGTCCACAACCACGATCACTCATTATTTGATGTTTGTAACTGTAGTGAAGAAAAGCGTGGTTTGTGTGATCAAACATTCATCATGCATTTCCTCAGAAACAGAGAAATTTAATAATGCTTCACAATAACAAATAAGAGTTGTCATCTGTAGTGAGTTAATCTGTTCTCTCCCACAATGTTTCACAGCAGCCATAACAACGTGTTTTACTACACCCTCATTATTTAACAAGTACTAAAGAGTAAACTACTGGTTTTCCAAAAGCAGTTATGTTCTTTTATATGTCCTGTGAAAATCATTAATCCCCGAAATGTCACCTTTTCAAAAACTCAGCCGTGTTTGAAGCTTGGTGGTAATGCATGTTTGAGATAGTCCAGAGTGTTTTAAAAGGGTTTCATGAATGCTTAAACGTAGGAGGTAGCTGAACTTTCTCAGCACCATAAAGTCACTGGTGCCAGTCTGAATGATCTTCGCCACTTGTATCAAGTCAGAGCCACGCAGTGAGCTCAAGTTATTTTATTGGACTCCTAGCAGCCTTTACACAGAGAGTTCAGTTTGCTTCCATCAGAGTGCAGGTTACCTCCCTAGATGTGGCACTATTCCATCAACTACTGGCTTTTTATACAAAGTTTAATGTGGGCTGTTATCTGTGTGTGGCGGGGCTGTCCCATGGTTTTTCATTGCTTACTTTTTGAGTGGTCAACCTGTGTATTACGGTACTATGTGTGTGTGTTTTTTGTACTTACTGTTTTTGTTGTCCACTTGAAATATTTGATGAATTGCCATGAAATGTGGCACAGATATCCGTGATCAATACTTTCCAACTTCCAGAGACTGTCTGCAGCTGCAGTGGGCCCATTCATACATGCTCAATCTTTAAAACGGGTCACAAATATATATTTTGCTATAAAAAAAAAAGCAAAAATAATTTCCTAAAACAGCTGGGCACTGTAGTTGTAACAGGAGTAAGTTGTGCATTTGTTGGGGACTATTTTCAGCGACAGATTAAATACACATTTGGTGCTCTAGTGAGTATTTGCGGCAACAGGTTGGTGTAAATGGGATTAAGTCCAAATAAACTACAGTGTGTGTTCATTGCAATGAAGGAACATATCACACAGTGCAACAGTGTGACTCATTGATGAGTTTTTAATAGTTTTTGGACAACAATGGAGCTCTATGGCAACAGAGGAATAAGACACAGGCTTGCTAGTAGGATCAGTTCATTGTTGGTTTTGGTCTTTTCATGAGATTTGTTGACAGTAAGAAAAATATATACATGAAATACATGCACTTTTATATTGTTTGGATGAGACTCAGCATGGTACAGCACACAATGATATTTTAGACAATATAGTGCTCCTAACTTTGTGGCAACAGTTTGGGGAAGAATTTCCCAGTTTGGTGTGGAGGATCTTGACCGGCCTGCACAGAGCCTTGACCTCAACGCCACCCAGCATGTTTGGGATGAACTGGAACGCAGACTGTGAGCCAGACCTTATCGCCCAACATCAGTGACCGACCATGTTAATGCTCTTGTGGCTGAATGGGAGCAAATCCCTGCAGCCAGCTTCCAAAATCTTGTGGAAAGCCTTCCCAGAAGAGTGGAGGATGTTACAGCAGCGTGTTGATGCCCATGGTTTTGGAATGAAATGTTCAACAATCACACATGGGTGTAATGTTTGGATATCCATATACTGCTGAAAACATCAAACTTTACCAAATGTTGAGATAAATGGCTTTCACACTACAGACGTTGGTGCCAGTTATCATCATCATCATCATTATCATTACTATCATAACTGGAATACTTGTTTATCAGACAGTGGAATATTGTGCTTGTTGTCATCAAGGTTTCTTGTTGTTTAAATGGGCAGTTTCCTCCCTTGTCTTCTCTTCTTCTCCTCCCTTTCTCTCCTGCTCTACTACTCCCATGACTCGACATCTGGATGCAGCACCCTCTAATGATCACCCAGCACACTGCAATGACTCATAGCCAGCCAGCCAAGAACGCACACACACACACAAAGACAAAACACACTCCACCTCTGATTTCCAACTCCTCAGAGAGACACATTGCAATATTTTTCTCTTTCCCTCGCAGGCCCTATTGAACAGCCTTTATATCTTTTCTCAGCCGTTCTTCACGCTCTCTCATTTCCTCCTCTTTGCCTTCGCTTGGTGTGTGTGCCGTCTGACAAAAGACGCACTTCCTCTCCTCCCTTCAATCTTTTCATCTTTGTCTCACTCCCTCCTTCCTTGTTGTTTGCCATAGAGAGATCACTGAGACAGGAACCATAAATAGGCGGCCCGGGCGGGTGCTGCTTCTTTTTAAACCCGCCATCAAAGATATTCATCATCATCGGGCTATTGATAATCAAGCACTATTGAGCTCTTTTATCCCCTAAGAGAATCATGCACTCACACATATGTCTTTCTCCATCCAATCCACCTGTCCCATTGTGCAAGACACCTCTGACAAGCTTTTTTTCGCCTTGCTGACAACAAAGGAGCGTACAAGAGAGAGAAAGAGATCGAGGGGGAGTGTGAGGAGGAGGGCTGAATGAGGCCTTCGACAGGCAGACCTCAGAGGAGAGTGCTTTACTCTTTGTGCTATATAGAGAACTGTCACTCAACACTTTGGGCTCGTCAGACAAACCGTCTGTCAGTACGATAGATAACGTCCCATCTGCACATTTGTCTTTTGCTGCTGTCAAGCAGAGAGGTTAAATAACCAAGACTGAACCAGCTGTGATCAGCTCTGCAAATTACAAACCAGAGACTGTCGATAACTGACAAACTTTTCCCCAAATATTACGGAGGCTCAGAGTGACTTTACACTGTGGAAGAACTCCCTGAGACGAGTATCAGAAGCACATCTGGGGTAAATATGAGCAGCTCCTTGCCAATTTAAGGTGAAGCAGCGACGGTTAGAGGGAAGAGGGAGGTTACGCAAGTAACAGGCAGCAAAATAGAGTAAAGAAGAAGGAAAAGAAGAGTGAATGGTTTGGATTTTGGGGAGAATGATAAGAGCTATGGGGGTCTTCAGCCTCCTGAAGGGTCTAATTAACAGTTTAATGGGGTCCTGGAGCTCTGAGAGAGCAGAAAGGAGAACTGGCCTCTCGCTTCGAGCTACAGCCTTAATGGATTCAGCCGGCGCACAACAGAGCCAAAAAACTGGATTCAAATGTGTCAAGGAGTAAAGGTGATGGAGGGAAAGATGGTAACACTGGAGGGATAAAGAGACTGAAGGGAAATATGGAAAAAAGGCAGGGTGAGACAAGGTGAGAAGTGGACAGACAGTAGAAAGACAAAAGGGAAGAAACGTGGAAAAGGAAAGGAAGAGACAGAAGAAGACAAGAACGACTCTCACTCGTGACAGAGGGAAGGGAGACAGTAAAACACTGCCTTCAGGCAGCTGTCAGCCAAGCTTCATCGAAGCATCTTTCTCCTCCCTGTCTCTTACTCACTCACTCTGCCTTTCGCTCCACCATCAAAATACAGCAAATCAATCACCCTCCTGCAGCTACAACTCCTCCTGTTTAATACCCATCTATGACGTGACATCTGCAGATACCTTTTGATTAACAGGAAGCTGATAAATACAACATGCTACAGTTTACAAAATGTTGCCTGGGGGTGAAATCCACCACTTGCGGCTACATAGCTTTGCTTTTCAGCTCAGTATGGATGCTTCTTGTGGTGGATAGGTGTAGGAATGCACCCATTTAGCTGTGTGTATGAGCTCTAATATGTGAGGGTGTTCATTTGCATGTGTGTTTCTATGTGTGAGAGTTGGTTCTATAAATACAAGGTGTTGATGATGGCAGTTAAGCAATTAAAGGAAGGAAGAGGAGACGAGCGGAAAGCATGGAGCGTGAGGGGAAGAAGGGACGGAGCCATTTTGCAAGTCAAAAGGAGAGAGAAAGTATAGATTAAGAATCCGTCTGGTGTCATCAATCTCCTCTTTACACTCTAACTACACAGCTCACTGCTCTCCATCTCCATTCATCAATGAGATACATGCTAAATCATAGCAGGAAAAACCTGCTGCTCTTCAAGTGCGCAGGGATGATTGATTGGGGCGCAGATCGCCCGTAGCACTTTTCTCCCCGCGCAAAGTTTCCCTTCCCACAACTCAGACTTTTCCCAGCCAGGGATTAAAGGAGCTGATGAGGGTCGATGGCTGCAGTCATTGCTGATAATTCACCCATCTGTATTGCTCATATCCAAATATTTGCATGCAGCGAGTTGCTTGCCAAAGTAGGTTTCACCGCTCTGACCTACTTAAGTTGTTTTAAGCTGAATGACGCCGGTGTGGAAGAGTTCTGACTAAGACAGGAGGCTGTGAGGAGCGGGTGCTGCTGCTGACAAGGTTTACATTACAGGTTGTTGTTCATCTTATTACTACAATCTTTTTTCCTTGCTTCCCTAATTGCTCATTATAGTGTTTGTGACAAATTTTATATCAACACCTCTGGGACACAAAATGTTGTGTGTGTCATCACTGTGGCATAGCAGGAAGGCAGACTACTGTAGCCCTGGTTCAAGCTCCGGGGTGGTGATGGGTCGATGCTGAAATGATCGGCTCGTTATTTGAACAGTACCTTGTATGGTATGACAACCGCAGAGCCGCCACTGATGCCCACGATTGGCAGAGCCGTCTGAGTGGAGAGGAAGTCCAGGATCTGGGCCACTTCTGCCACCTGAAGACAAAACAGACAGATTTGGTGTTTGCATAAAAAAACATTGAAAATCTTGCACCAGTGATAGTACAGCACTATTTTGATCAGGTTGTACGGTTAGGCAGCCAAGGACCTTAAGTTAAGATACGATTTTGAGACTTGACTGATTGCCATGGTGAAAGAGGTCACGGGTCAAACCAAAATGGCTCTTAAGACTGAAAGTTCATTATTGACCCTGGAAATAGCGAGTTTACAAAATGATCTCACCACAAGATCCACTCAGGAGTTTTCTGGAGCTTTCGATCATTTCATAAAAGTTTTTTGACTTCTAGCAGCACTCTGGAGCATGCAGTGTGACCGGATAAACAGTCCGGCCAATGCTTTCACACTGTTCTTCTGACCTATAGGTAGCGGTAACGGATCAAGAAATGCATCAGTGCGCCAGGTTTAAAGAAATTCAAAAAGTTTGGCTTTGCAAATGTTTTAAGAGGAAGGAAATGCATCCAACACGTTTGTTAGGATATGCACAATGCAATTTGGTGAGAAACACTGAATGTAAACTTTGTTTTCAAGAAAACTCCACGAGGCACCTTCAAAACGGTCAGAAAAATGAAAATCCACAATTCCATGATATCTGGGCAAACTCCATCTGCTGATGAACATCATAAGATACAATCAAAAGCTCCACAACAGCTACTGAACAGCTACTGAAAGAAAGAATGTTTATACATTTTTTGCCACAGTCAGTATTGAGTTATGTTTTTAGGGTGGACCAGGCAATTCTACATTTTTCCCGTCCCAAATAACAGGTCTGAACTGTATGAACTGTGGTGATTTCAAAGCAAAAATCATGTAACGTCATGTCACACATTCCTCAGACTAAAAGGGGTGGGAGTACCAAATTACATTTATTTTGTGTAAAAATCAGTAGTGCATTTGTTTCAAGTATTGTAGTTTGAAGAGTAAATTTAACTTTTTTACACAAGTAATTTTGGAGTTTAATTCTATAATTAAATCTAAATCTTTAATATATTTTATACTTTAATTTCTTTAAAGTAACAGTACTTTGAGCACTCCTTCCCCTGATAGGAGTGCTGTTTAGGGGACTGTTTACAATTTGCTTTTACGATTTAATGTCACTTCTTCTCCCTTTACGATCTGAAACCATACCAACACCATAATTTAATTTGAGCAACGATAGTACATGCTTGGCATCTCAATTAGTTCTTCTTTTTTGCAGACCCACTTTGTGATTTAAGCTAACAGGACAGGTGCTTTTTTACATAAAAATGTCGCCTTGTGCAACTTTAGGAAACACGGATGTGGGTGACTGAACACCGTGACTCTGGAGAGGAGGTTTTATCTGAAAACCCCAAAATGCATAAATCATTTTTACCTGAGCGCCAGTACCCGAGCCCACATCATCCTCAAACACCACGCCATGCAGTCTCTCTGTTGCCATGGTATCGCAGAGGCGTGTCAGAAGGTCGCGGGGGTTGGTGTCGTTGACCAGCACGGTCACTGGGCTGACCACCACGGGCAGGTCCACGAAGTTTTCCCCGCTGAGACGACCTCTGACCTCATTCTGGTAGCTGGAGCCGCTGAACACCACCGCCACGTTGATGGACGGGTGGAGGAGGAGCGGCCGGGCCTGCAGGGGGAGCGGGGAGGAGATGAGGAGCAGGAGGAAGAGGAGGAGGAGGAAGAGAGGAGGCCAAGGAGAGGGAGGAGGATGTCCCCTGGGAATGGCCATGTTGGCAGCCTACTGCCTGGAAAGGAGGGGTAGAAAGAGGGCGAGGGAGGAGGGGAGAACGAAAGGAAAAAGAGAGCAACAGTCAAACATACAAGCTGCTTTACTTTTGTGATGTTTTTGACATAATTCATCATAATCCGTCAGTAAATATATATCCAGCCCTTATTTCTCTCTCCTGGTCTGTCTCTCTCTCTCTGACCCTTTTGTATGACAGTATTAGCCCTGCATTTAGACTCCTGGGTCATGACGAAAACTGTGTGTGTGTGTGTGTGTGTGTGTGTGTCAGTCAATGTGTGCAAGTGTGCGTGCATGTAATCCTCCATAATCCAACCCCCAGTGTCATGACTGTAATCACCTCTCCATCTCTACACGTCTGATTCAGCACGCATACACACACACACAGTGCAAGCAGGATGCCAAAACTGTCACACAGGTCCTCGACCCTCATCACTGGGATTACATTACATTACTTCAGCCAGCCTCTCTCCACGTGGTGTGATGTCATCGGCCTAGCAGCAAGTAGTAATACAAGAAGTGAAAAAGCTACAAGACTAATCGCTGTTGAAATCTGTAAACTCATAGACCAACATATGTAAAACTCCAGTTTTGGTGACTTTCTTTTGAATTTAATCACATGCACACATTTAGTCAAAATCAATTGGAAAACTGTTTTGTAGTTACTGAACCACTGACAATCAGTTTTTACTTGACAGTGAGTTTGGAAGACGGGATGACCGCACACTAAGCTTTATTGTATCACCGACATTTTGACCAAACTTCTATGCAGGTTTAACACGAGTCTATGGTACCGCCTTAAATATACCTACACCATCTGGTGTCATCAGTTAGTTAAATACATTTAAGTTCCTTACAAACAGAGGTGAAAGAAGTACTCTGGTCTTTTACTTTGGTAAAAGTAGCAATACGACACTATAGAAATAATCCTGCATTCAAAAAGCTTCTTAATTAAATGTACAAAAGTATTAGCATTAAAATACACTTAAAGTAAAAGTACTCATTATGCAAAATGGCCCATTTCACAATAATGTATATTATAATTATTGATGCCTTAATGTGTACACCACTTTAATGTTGCAGCTGGTAAATGTGGGGCTAACTTTTATTACTTTATATACTGCCGAGTAGCTTGTGAATGCCCCCCGCGGATCAATATAGTCTTATTTTGTCTTAATCTATAATAATTTATTTGTTGATAATATTTTGTATTATCAATTTGAATCTGCAAAGTTGAAACTAAAGTTATCAAGTAAATGTAGTGGAGTAAAAACCTCAAGTAAAGTACAACTACCTCAAAATTGTACTGAAGTATAGTACTTGAGTAAATGTACTTTCCGCCAGTGATTACAAATATTCAACATTAGAAAATTAGTTGAAACACATTGCAACATGAAAGACCCAGATAGTTACAGACATTCTCCAAGATCATATCCCTGCATTAATAGTTCTGCAGACTTTGTGTCTTTAATAACATCACCTAAATTCCTCCTCTGCTCCTCGTCTTCCTTGGGAGGAGTCTCAGAGATAATCATGGGTCTCAGTTGTGTGTTTTTATATTTTATAAGTTTGCAAAAACTTTGTTTACTTTTCCAAAAGAGCGTTTGGTCATTTCTCCCCCCAGCCGCCACCTCCTAATCAGACAAGGCGAGAGGGATGTTTGGGTAGAAGCTAACAGTCGTCTGAAACTATATAGCAGGTTGTGTTCCACTCCAAACCGCTACGCGACTCAAAGGCTGCTGAGTCATGCCCACTTTTGAGCAATCAAATCATGAATGACTTGACCAAATCCTTGTTATAATTATGCCCCACATGCGTATACAGTAATACATCAGAAATATGTCATATTATGGAAGCTAAAGACGCTCTGTCATTTAACTGGGAATTTAATATTTACATAACAAGAGACATAACAGGAAAGCCATACTTAAAATATGTCCCAAAAATGTTTAAATGTCACCCAACTTGAAGGAGGCAATCTAAAAGAAAAAGAAACTTACAATATCAGTGATACAATTATTGGAGCTGAGTGTTGGGTCACTGCCATAATCAACACTTAATATTTGGTGTTAATTCAACATACAACTCTCAGCAATGAGTATACCTTCAACATCTGTATCAGGAGCAAGACACTTCAATCAGATGTTTGCTGTTTGAAGATCTTTCCTTATTGAATCAATATCTTTGAACCTTTTATAAAGGCAGGTGGGCTTTCTTATTGCAAATAAAGATCTCCACATACACACACATATTTGGTAGGGGGGTTTTATATAGCGTGTCGGTCTCACTTGTGGCCATCAGAGACACCCTGATAATTAACAGCACCTCCCAGCTTTGATTCAAAGCTCCTTTCAAAGCAACACTGGGTTAAATGTGTCCCACCCCTTCCTCACTGTTCATGCTCTCGGCATATCAATCACTCATCTTGATAAGGTTTTATGCTCCTGGACTTCAGGTGCCCATAGCAATAAATATACAGAACATTTGAAAGACAATCCATCTCTGTTATTAGATGCTGCTGATAGATCAGCTGTAGTCAATACAGGATTACAGCTGGAATGATGGACATGGAGCAGGGCACGCATAAAACCACATGTCAAAATGTGAAATATGATTTTTGCAGATCCCCCAGGGAGTTTATGCAGATTTTACACCCTGCAAAAGGCTGTCTTACACTTTATCTCTTGTAAATCCTGCGATTGCTTGTTTTGATTCACTGAGATTACTTTATTTGTCTCCAATGACTCATTATATCTTGATGTGAGCGCAGAGCATCCGTTAACCCACCACCCACTTGTGCTAGGTGGAGATTAAAAACAAACATCCCCCACCACCACCACCACCACCCCACGCAGCGAAACTCTGAAAGGAACAGATTGTAAGTGGCAAATATGAGATTTTATTTATTTTTTAAACTATCTGCGGAATAAAAGACAAAGAAATTGCACTGTAGATATCAACCTTTATGTACAGCTAAAGCAGAAAAAAACAGGTAACACACATAATCCTCAACCCACTCTTTTATTTACCAACCACAGGCGGGCATATAGCTAATTTTACAACCTGGGAGTTACAGAGTTAGATTAATATTGTAGACAGAGAATACTTGATATCCTTTGGGGTGTGAGATGTTGTTGCTTAACATGATTAAAATCTGTGAATCAGAATAGGTTTATATTCTGAGATTTATAACCGAGCTGCAAATATACACACAGGGTTCGTACAGCTTTTAAGAGTAAAATTCAAGCACTTTCAAGGTACCTAAACCAAACATTTCCAGACTCTCGAAGCCTTTATCATCACATCTAAATTGTTACTGTACACCAATCAGCCATAACATTATGACCACTGACAGGTGAAGTGAAGAACATTGATTATCTCATTACAATGGCACCTGTCAGTGGGTGGGATATATTAGGCAGAAAGTGAACATTTTGTCCTCGAAGTTGATGTGTTGGAAGCAGGAAAAATGGGCAAGCGTAAGTATGTGAGCGACTTTGACAAGGGCCAAATTGAGATGGCTGCCCGGCTAAAAACAAAAGGTGATCGTGCCTTTGAAGTGGTGGCTCCAACATTGTGGAACGCCCTCCCTATAGACATACGATCTGTGGTCTCTGTTGATGCCTTAAACTTATTTATTTAACCTGGCCTTTGTATAGTCTGGTGCTGTATGAATTGGTTGATGGTGTTTTTAAGGTCTGGTTGCCTATGTTTTATTGCTTGTTTCTTTTTATTGTTGCTATTGTCTTATTTTTTACTTTTGTACTTTTGTGAAGCACTTTGTGATCTTGCTCTGTGAAAGGTGCTATACTAAATAAACTTTACTTACTTACTTACTTACTTACTTACTTGCGACTGGGTCAGAGCATCTCCAAAACTGCAGCTCTTGTGGGGTGTTCCCGGTCTGCAGTGGTCAGTACCTACCAAAAGTGGTCCAAGGAAGGAAAACTGGTGAACCAGCAACAAGGTCATTGATACGCGTGGGGAGCGAAGGCTGGCCTGTGTGGTCCGATCCAGCAGAAGAGCTACTGTAGCTCAAATTGCTGAAAAGTTAATGCTGGTTCTGATAGAAAGGTGTCAGAACACAGTTTGTTGCATATGGGGCTGCGTAGCCGCAGACCGGTCAGGGTGCCCAAGCTGACCCCTGTCCACCACCGAAAGCGCCTACAATGGGCACGTGAGCATCAGAACTGGACCACGGAGCAATGGAAGAAGGTGGCCTGGTCTGATGAATCATGTTGTCTTTTACATCATGTGGATGGCCGGGTGCGTGTGCGTCGCTTACCTGGGGAAGACATGGCACCAGGATGCACTATGGGAAGAAGGCAAGCCGGCGGAGGCAGTGTGATGCTTTGGGCAATGTTCTGCTGGGAAACCTTGGGTGCTGCCATTCATGTGGATGTTACTTTGACACGTGCCACCTACCTAAACATTGAACCAAGTACACCTTCGTAGGCTTGGTATTCCCCTAATGGCAGTGGCCTCTTTCAGCAGGATAATGCACCCTGCCACACTGCAAAAATGGTTCAGGAATGGTTTGAGGAACACGACAACGAGTTCAAGGCGTTGACTTGGTCTCCAAGTTCCCCAGATCTCAATCCAATCAAGCATCTGTGGGATGTGCTGGACAAACAAGTCCGATCCATGGAGGCCCCACCTCGCAACTTACAGGACTTAAGGGATCTGCTGCTAACGTCTTGGTGCCAGATACCACAGCACACCTTCAGAGGTCTAGTGGAGTCCATGCCTCGGCGGGTCAGGGCTGTTTTGGCGGCAAAAGGGGGACCTACACAATATTAGGCAGGTGGTCATAATGTTCTGGCTGATCGGTGTAAATGCCAGGAGACAACAAACAAATAAGGCGACTGGATTGTTTCATTTCAAATATTAAAAGATTTTTGGTTTCCATGAGTGACTGTGTAGATGATGTAACACCAGATTATGTTGAAAATGAAGTATTTTTCAAGGAGCATATTCAAATTCAAGCATATTCCTAACCTTGAAAACATAACAGTTAAAATTAAGCATTTTCCAAACTTTCAAGACTCTGTACGAACCCTGTACACAGAGTAGCTACACTACTATCTGGAGGAGGAGTATCTGAAGATGAAGTTTTCTTCATAATTCACTGGTTTATGCAGCAATAAGTATGTGCATGTAAAATCACACTCTTCACTGCTGCACCAACACAAGTCCTTTCATTTGTTGACTCAAGTCCATTTGTAAATTACTGCTAAGTTTTCAACAGCCAGAGGAAACCAGGGAACAGTTTGCAATGTCCTTATTGAATTTTACTTGTTGTCACGTGTTACTTGTTAAGAATTCAATCTCACTGCATTTGCAAACAGTACGACGCAAATGACAGTGATGCGGGGAAAGTGAGGAAAGTGAGTGAAAATGAGTTTTAAGTATGGGTGATTTGTACAGACACTCACAAAGTGGCCATGGTAAGCAAACGTAATATTTTAGAAGTAATTATATAACTGAAAATATTAAAGTTAAAGGAAACAGAGTGGTGGATGGAAAGGGTAAGTGTGGAAACAGGGGGGTGATTACAGGAGATAGAGAGAGAACAGACGAATGCTGACTGGGTGGATCATATGACTGGAGAGCAGGTCAAGTGTTCATTGAAAAGTGTAATCTCTGGAAAAAAAGGCATCATAATGGGGCTTCAGATTAGCAGTGTGTGTGCGTGTGTGTCTGTGTGGTGGGGGTAGTGACAGAGTGGGTGTGTCTGCTCCAGATTGGCAGCAATATAACAGAGTGTGATTACGACATAGAAAGGATGTGAACACAAGGGACGGGCCGCATTGTGTTGCATCTGAATTTCAATCACACACAAACGCAGCACACGACAACACTAAGCTGATCTTATTATCTTTTTAACAGATTTTTTTTTAATGAAATAAATGAAACAAAAGATGAGTGTTTCAGCCAGAGAGGGGAAAATAAATAGGAAAACATCACACTCATTATTATCAAAAATTGTGTAATCACATTATCCTTAAACCCTGTTGTGTTTGTGCACTTATTTTCCTGAATTAAATTTGCGTGTGCAGATCAAGTGAATGAGCGTGGTATTGGTGCATGCACCCGGTTTTCTATTATTATGGAGATTTCCAGATGGAGTGCAGCTCTGCCATGTGGGATAAAACTCTCTCCCTGGGACCCACGTAACACTGTACCTGCGACACACATCCAAATTCATCCTACGGTGTACTGTTAATGAAAACTAACCATACAGCTGCAGTCATACACATTTTGGAAGACGTGATAGAGCATGGGAGAAAAGAACAACAGGATTACTGTGTGACAGTGCCGGCAAATGAGGAAAAACCCGTAACATCACAGGAGTGTGCAGCCGCTCACTCTTCATCATCCACCTGCAGTATCTAGCCTCCATTACTGCCCTCTCTCTACCCTCACTTTGAGTGCAGGTTGATTTTAACAGCTCTCAAGAAGATTAATGGATGGTTTATTGAATGATTAAAAACAAACATTTATACTATACAAATTTATCTCTGCATTTTTAGTTTTTTTCCCCAAATAATACTTCATATTTTCAGCCTCTTGGCCTCTGAGAATTTATAAAATAAAACATTCAAAATCATCCTTCCATTGAACTGTTCACCTCTCTGCTCATGCAGCCTGCAGCAGGACTTGATTTAAGTGTTCATGAGCCCAAAAAGTTGGGATCCACTGCTTGAAAGTGGACATTGAAAGGAAAATAATAGGATTAATATGTCTCACTTTCAGGTGTCTAAACAGAATAAAAATATAATTTTTCCTTGCAGCTCCTTCATAAAAATGCGCAAAAAATACCAATCGCCACCTTGGAATTATAAGGTTCCACCTGTGTTCTGAGCGATATTGAGCTTCAAAGTTTTTGCATTCCCAATAGTGATAGAGATATAACCTTTTTGTTTTCTACATAAAAATTCCAAAAATGCATACAACTTAAAAAAAAACACTTCACATAACGTTAATAAGTTGTCACAGAATAAGAATATGTGAATAACTCAATTTTGACAAAAATGTCGGACCTTATAATTCCAAGGTGACACAATAATGATTCATAATTGAGTTCCTGTTTGCATCACAAAGTGGGACTGCTACACTGTCTACCATATGTGCCCAGAATGAACAATATCATTTGGAAGATTATGAGAAAACCTGTTGGACCACATGTTCAGCTGATGCTTAAGCCTGTCCTCTGTTGAAGTACCATATACCTCCTGGGACATATAGTATATATGCAGTAGGGAACGTTCGTTCATTTAACTACTTAGCTGGGATGTGACGTCCCTATACTGAGTCCCCGGGGGGTGGAGAGGAAATGAGCGGAGAGGATCTAGTTGATGGGATGAGCATCATCACCGGAGAATTATCAACATGTCTGCCTTAAACCTTGTTTTTTTTTTTTTTTTTACAGCACCTACGAAACTGATTTGATTGCATTAATTAGGGATCTTGAATTAGCAGGCTAGTATTAATGTAGTAGACGGCCTTCCTCTCATCAACATACTGCAGGCGCGGTACTCTGACAGCTGCGTGAAACATCAGGATTCTCTAGAGCCTCATTTATGCAGACTTGAGATCAGTCCAAGAAATTCCAGTGTGAAAACGTACTCTGCAGCAATGATTTCATTTCCTGACACTGGAAATTCCCAATTAATGCTTTATTTTAAGCATTTCAAGTGCAAGAATGACTTCACTATGCTTAGCTCTGATGACTGGAAGCTATATTCAGTGGTGTAAGAAGTACTCAGATCTTTTAAGTATCTTCCTTAATCTGTTTCAAGTATGAGTCATGCATTCAAAAAGTAAAGTATTTGCAGCAAAATATACTAGTGCCAAAAATATACAAGTATACAAGTACCAAAAATACTCTTCTGGCCATAGCTGTTTTCAGTTAAAAAGCTCTGATAAACCAACTTTATGCTACCTGCCAAGCACCAAACAGCAGACAAACAAAGTTAATAAATAGCTGGCGAACATAGTGGAGCATTTAGCAGCTAAAAAGTCGGATATTTTTCTCAGGAGTTGGTAGAGACCAAAAACAGAGCTAAAGGAGAGTGAATATTGGACTTACATTCACCATTCATCAGAAACACAACTCCATATTGATGCTAATATCGCTCCCTATCTGCTACATGTTTAAATAAGCAACTGTTTGCTAACAATTTAGCCTTAGAAGATGATAATATGTCAGTGTTGTGTTTACAGCTTGTTTCCGCTGCCCCCAAGTGGCCAAAAAAAATCAAGGAAAGTATTGAGAGACAGACTAAAGGTTTTGGCGTTTTCATTGAACTTGTTGACAATAAGAGAATATAACATTAGCCTTATGCTTTAACACTGACCTGATATTTACTTTTCTTCTCCTTGAAATAATGTAAGTATCATAAGTATCAGGTGACACCTTCTCCTTGGTGTGTTCAAGAACTTTATGAGTAATGGATATGTGAAATGTGTGCGTTCCTTCAGATACTACTACAGGCATACATCAGGGCTACATTGTCTTGTGGACATGTGGTTACAAAAAATTCAATACATGTCAGTACACGAGGAAAAACCTCCTGACTTCAGTCGCACTTTGGATTAATGAGACTCCACTCAAAAAAGCACTTCCCTCACCCTTTCCTGAAGTCCTCATTAAAATAGTTACATTATCAGTTATGTATATGACAGTGAACACACCATAGAGCTTGAACCGGGAGCAGCCACCCTGTCAATCAGCTCAACCGCTCCACCCTTCTCTTCCTGTTTATCCCTCCGTCTCTCCTCCTTATGGATGAATTGTAGAAGACAAGTTGATTAAGTGTATAGTGTTGCACATGCAGCTCTCCATGCTCATGTATGCACACATGCCCCAACACACACACACACAGCTAATAAACATACAAATTAAACTCACAATATGAATAAATGAGTGTCATGTTTATCCCCTGAGCTTATTATGAAACATATCGCATAACGTCTGACACATACATTTATCATAATTAGGATTTTAACTGCTAACATTGCAACCCCATCTCCTTGTGGGTTCCTGCTCTCACACGTAAAGATTTGACAGCTTTACAGGAAATCGTTGCAGGCCGGACGTATCAGCCGAGATGAGTGACAGGATGGGGGCATTTCTAGATCGGCTTGGACCCCTACCAATCAAACGTAAAGCAATCAAAATCTCAGTGACACCCAATCTGCTGCCACATCTGCTTAAAACAGACGCTGAAACACTTGAAGTGAAATGGTGCAAGAATGCATTCATTCACATATTCACACACACATTCCTGATTGTCTGTCAGTAGTTCCCACCCTTTATGGCTTTTGACCCTTTAACACAAATTGATGTCTACTTTCAACCCCTTATCACAAGTGTAGTGTGTACGTGCGTTGTGAACAGCTCCATTTTTCAGAAGCTTGAAGAAGTAAAAGTATCCGATATTTCACAAAAAAAGCAAAAATTAGACAAAAATAAGTATAATTTTGTATGAGAGAATTTTTTTGTTTTTTCTTTTAATATCCCATCACCCTGTCATCTTACCACATGTTGGGAACCACTGGTCTATGTAACTATGATGCTGCAACATGAGCCTCGGAAAGGATTTCAGAAGCGTGAAGAGGTAAAAGTAGACAAAAGTCACAATAATAAATATAGTATTTCTATAAGAGAAATATGTTTTTGTTTTTTCTTTTATTAATCTTGTGGTGATGCAGATTTATCTTGGGACCCCTTTGGGCCCCGACCCCCATGTTGGCAACCACTGTTTTATCTAACAGGGAACTGTGCAGCTAAAACAAACTGTGGTGCTTGATGTTGCAACCTGATATATGTAAACTGGAGCAGTTTGCAAAGTCTCCAATATTTCAC
Source organism: Macquaria ambigua (assembly GCA_008360985.2). Taxonomy (NCBI): domain Eukaryota; kingdom Metazoa; phylum Chordata; class Actinopteri; order Centrarchiformes; family Percichthyidae; genus Macquaria; species Macquaria ambigua. The sequence goes on from VMKM01000764.1 coordinate 196,774, forward strand.
AAAAACAAATGTAATAAATATCTTTTTGTAAGAGAATCAGCTTTGTCATGGGACTTCTTGGGGGCCCTCGACCCCCAGGTTGGGGACCACTGGTCATGAAATGTGCAGCTAAAAGAAACTTTAGTGCATGATGTTGCAACATGATAACTGCAGCAGTTTGTAGTCTCAGAAAGGATTTTCAGTAGCCAGTATTTCACAAAAACACAGGAATTAGACAAAAGTCAGAAAAAATAAATATAATTTTGTGCAAGATAAATGTAAGGTTTTTTTCTTCTGCTATCTCTTCAATCATCTTGAGGCCCCTTAGGTCTATTTTGGGGCCACAAACCCCACGTTGGGAACCTCTGGTCTATGTAACTGTGAACTGTGCAGCTAAAAGGAACTGCTGCTGCAACATGTTAGGTAAAAGTATCCAAAGAGTCACAATAATAAATATAATTTTTTATAAGAGAAATATGTTTTTTACTTTTATTGTCCCATTAATCATCTTGTGACCCCCTCAGATTTATCTTGTGAGCCCTTGGGAGTGCCCCGAACCCCACGGTGGGAACCTCTGGTCTATGTAGCGGTGAACTGTGCAGCTAAAAGAAGCTGTGGTCCATGCTGCCGCTGCAACGTGATATATGTAAACTGGAGCAGAAAGCTTCTGTCAGTAATGGAGAAAAATGAGAGCTGCTACATACAGCTTATGGGACAAATCAATGAGCATTACCAGATAACTGATACGACAGTAAAACACTGCAACCGTAACATCCATAATCCATAAGTGAGTCATATTGAGCAAGCGTGCATGCAGGTCTGGAGGGACTGTGCACACACACACACTTACACACACTCCAAACAAGCAGCTAACCGCCAAACCTCAGAGTGAAAAATGCTAATATGTCCTCTTACAGTAGTTCCTGTTATAGTAACAACTGGCTGTTCTGTTTCTGTCAGCAGCAGATGGGAGCTTTCTCTCGAGGAAACTCTTCACTTATGAAAACTGAAAGTATGACTGCACTCATGCTGTGTGTCTACACTCATACTCCTTCTTATACCAGTATCTATCTATTCTGTCTCCATCTATTGCTCCATATCTGTCGCCCCCACTTATATATAAACTATGAATTCCTGGCAGCAGATCAGATTAAGTGACAGAATAAGAGTGTTAGCAAATGTGAATATATGTGTGTGTGACAGACTTACCTGTGCATTCTGCTGTCATCCAACTTGAACTCCTGCTGCTCCATCGTTCCCCGGCTGCTATCCTCCAAATGTCTTTCTCTCTATTTCTGTTTCTTTCCTTTTCACCCGGTTTTCACCTGCCTCTCTCCCCTCTCAGCACCTGTAGGAGTACGCATTTAGACCAAGTCTCTGAGTGAGACAGCGAGTGTGTGTGAGTTATCAGTGACTGTGTGTGTGTGTGTTTGGCAGCGTTGGATGTCTGCACACTCCCCTGGAGGACTTCACAACGTGACAGCAAGCTTATGTGATCTCCCTGTTTTATCCAAAAATCTCTGTTTCTAACTCCTCACTTTCTTCGCCCCTTCTCTCTCACTTCTCTCCTTTTTCTGTGTGTCACAGTGAACACATTTACAAGTGGTCATGAAGGTGAAGACAGGACATCAAAATGGGAAAGGAGAGGGGAGGAAAGTGAGGGAAAAGGAGGGTGACAGAAGACGAGAGGTGCGGGAGCCCCTAGACGAGCAGCCAGCCAGTGTATGTGTGTGTTTGTGTGCATATGTGCATGAACCCACTGTCTTTAGCTCTCTGTCTGTATCTCTCAGACTCCCTGCTGCTCGGATGAGGAGAGGAGCGAAAGGGGGGGAGGAAGAGTGATAAAATGCCTCTTCAGCGGAGGAGCACAAACACCGCTAACACTTCAGCAGCGGTGGCAGAGACGCTTCCCCGCCGTCTCCTCCTTTCTCCCCCTCTCCACCTCCTCTGGCTCCTTTTCCCTCTCCCTGCTCGGGGGTAAGAGCCACACCAGATCCATGGGAAGTTAGGAAATCTCACAGACCGATAAGGAAGGGTCCTGCGCACGCCTCTGCATCTTTGGAGCAAAAGTTTTTCCCTCCTTCGGTCCAGTTATCAGCCCCTGTGGTGATGGTACTCCGCAGCAAGGGATACCCCCAGTGATGATGTGCCTTCTCAGGTCCTGTGTGATCAAAAAGGATGAAGGGAGAAAACGATTTGGGTGTCTTGGCCCCCCTCGCCCTCTTTCCCATATGGAAGCGAGGTGATCCAGATGTTGGTTGATGCTGGGAGCGTCGGGAACACAGAGAGAACAGCGGGACAGATGGCAGGTCTGCGGGGTCGGGGCGGCTGTGCACTAGCAGGTCCTCATCCTGTTGCACTGATTTGGCTTTTTGTTTTTTTCCTCCCACCAGAGTTTCTCTCTCTCTCCCCCTCACCGTTGCGCTGCCGCTCATCTGCCGGTGCTGTCACACCAGTAATCCTGCTTTCCATTTCCTCTTTAACTCCATCTTTTCTTTATCTCTTTCTATCTCCTCTCACTCCATCACAGGAGGGGCTGCATGTGAGTCCTGATAATAATGGTGTGAGGATTTAGCCTGCCTCCCTTCCTCTCCTCCCTCTCGCTCACTTCAGCACAACCCCTCCTCCTCTCCCAGCCCACTTCTGCTCCCGTTTTCTCAGTATTATTCACCTTCATCCTGTCACGTATCCTGCCTTCATTTCCTTAAACCACCTCACTGTATTGCTCTGCTGTTTCATTCCCTATCTCTGCCTTTGTTTTCCTTCTCTTTCCCTTTACCATCAACTGGTCCAGAATGAATCCTATTAATAGTAATGTTTTCCAGTCAGGACCCCCCTGGCTCTGTCCGTTGTTTATCAGTGTGAATACATTTTTACAAAGTCAATAAGCCAACAAGCATCACATTTACTTTGGGCTATTGACAGAAAACACACAAGCCAGTAGCCTAACCAAGAGACAAAGCAAATATTGCAATGGTAGTGCTGAAACAATTAGTCTATTAAAGGGGAATTCCACCAATCTTACACATGCAGTTCAGCACCATAATAAGTACTACTCAGCCTGTGGAAACAGTTTATAATGTTTTCTGTGGCTCTGGAGGAGGTGTCAGAAAATAACATCTCATGATGTCATCAGGGTTATCTCAGCTTTGTCTTCCAGATTTCAAATTTCTAATAGGACGTCTGCGTTGGTATTTGAAAGATGTGCATTTGCCAGGCAGAACACAAAGCAAATGTATGCCTTGTGTTATTTGCATGAAGTTGACCACGGGACTGTTTGTATGGTCTGTGTTTGCTCGACCAATGTACCAACTGTACAAACATTAGCTATGGCTAGCTAACAACACACTAGCAAACAACTACAACGTGTGTGTGTGTGTGGAGTGTGTTTATGTTCAGCTCAGCCTCAGAACTCACCAGGAAGTCCATTTCCTTCTGTTTTTTTCCTCCGGTCTCTCTCCTTTTCCCTCTGCTGTCAGTTCATTCATTCTTCATAGAGTCCCGGGATAAGTTAGCGAAGCCTAGCGTTGTGCTCGTTTGCGTGTTTCATGTTCCATCTGAACACACCTTAATGAACGATTGTGTCACTTTGCATTATGGGAAATGTAGTAAGTTGTCCAACTTTGTGAAACTATAATAATGAAGAAACTTATTTATATTAATTGAAAGAAAATTTATCAACAGCAATTTTATAATTAATTAATGTTTAAGCTATTTTTAAGCAACAATGCCAAACATTCACTGGTTCCAGCTTCACAAATGTGAGAATTTGCTGTTTTTCTCTGTTTTATATCATTGTAAAATGAAAATCTTTGGGTTTGACAATGCGTGCGTTAAATTGTTTTTTAATGAAGCAAATAAATGAAACACAAGCTAATTAACAAAAACATTCACCGATTTGACAACACACAAGTGTCATAAAGAAATTTAAAAAACGCTGCAAATACAGAAAAAATAAGTTTCTGGAAGACATGCAGTTTTCTAAAGTCAAGCCAAGTGGTGTTGGAAAATGAGCCAAAGATTGTAGAGCACCATGAGATGAGGTCGAAAGCTGTAAGTGGACCTGTGAGTTGAGATCATTTTGTTACACATTTCTGCAAATATTGATATTCTGATTGTATTCTCTGGTATTAATGGAGATATTGGACATATGTACTGTAAGTCTAGCATTAGCCTTGAATTAATTATTAGCCACTGGAAACTGCGTGATTTATTTATTTGCAGCATTTCTTTCTAAAGGGAGTGAATCGATAAAGAAAATAATCTTTGGTTGCAGCCTCAAAGCCAAGCCTGCAAACGTCACATTTACCTTGGCTTATCGACAGGGTAAACACACAAGCCAGTAAAACCAAAGAGACAAAGCAAATATGACAATGAACTTGTGAAAGTGCTACACCCATACAAATGTAGTCTCTCAGTATTGTAAAGTGTCCGTCTCATTCACGGATCAAAGTGCTCATTGTGAAGGCAATCGTCTGCCTGGGAGGAAACTGAAAAGCGGGAGAGGAAAGCAAATCATAATTCTCACTCCTTTCGTTCTGCAGAAAGAAAACACATGGTTTTTAAGTAATGTTGACTGGAATCGTGTTGACATGCATAAGTGTGTGTGTCTGTGTGCTGGGAGGAGAGAGTAATGCTGAGTGCGAGGGGGAGAGGGAGAAAAATGTCTGATTGCCTCTCACTTTTTTCTCCTCTCTTCATGGCTTACTTGTGACAGTAATTTCGCGGAGGAGAGACAAACAATTTCGCTTTGCTCTCCTCCCCTCTCGAACAGGCGTTTCATAGTTTTAAAGAGTGCTGTCTTTTGCAGGTTACCATCACTCCTAATAAAAGCTGTTTTCTTTCTTTCCCCTCACTATGCAGCTTGGTCAGGTGACAGGCCTTTTAACACAGCGCTATAAATACAGACGAGTGTTAAAATAGAGTGTTTGAGATGTGAGACGTGTGACTGAGGTGTCTATATCTGTATGGGATGTGTGTAGTAGATACAATGATACCTCTGATGACTGGAAACAGACAATAGTGGACAGATGTTTCAGAGGATCTCTCTCAGCAGCTGGACAGTGTGTAAACCAGCCAGCAGAGAACATATGTTCTCCGGCCAGTAGACCGAACAGATCCACAGATTAACTCTGACTGATTCAGCGAGAAACAAAATTATGTTTACTGGGAAAAGCTTGCTGGCTGATAATGAATTCTACAATTTTGTCAAGGAGGATTTATGTTGTATATGTCTTGTGAGATGTGGATTTGTTGAGAACCAATAGTGTTCTGATGCAGTATTGGTTCACTGAGGACAAATCCACTGTATGTGCTGTGGACATCTGCAGCTCTACGCATAACACATACACACTGCATAGTGTTAATATCTGCTGTTGTCATGTGTAGTAAAGAAATAATTAGTTGAATGACAGAAAATTTACATTTTTGATGATCAATTAATCGTTTAAGTAACTTTTTCAAGAAAAATGTCAAACATTTGCAGGCGCCAGTTTCTCAAATGTAATGATTTGTTGCTTTTCTCTGTTTTATATCATTTTAAATTGAATATGTTTGGTTTTTGGACTGTTGGCTGGACAAAAGAGACAATCTGAAGATGTCATCTTGTGATCTGGGGAGCTGTGATTGGCATTTTTCACTATTTTATGACATTTTGAGACTGTCCTTCCAAGAAAAACAACAGCATCAGTCATTTCAACAAATGCCCAAAAACGACACATGTTCAAGTGACAAAGACCTCTAGCAGCAGAATGAATTATAACTCTTGGGGGTCATTGGGAGCAAAGAAGGATAAAACAAAAAGTCTGACTTTTACATGAGGGACCGTCATTCACTTGTTTCCTTCAATCCTACAGTCAACATTGGTTTCTTTTAACCATGACCAAGATCCTTTATAAACCTTAACCAAGTCTTTTTGTGCCTAAACCTAACCAAACCTTAACCTTAACCATAGTGGTGACAGATCAGAAAAAAGTTTTTTTATTTTTTTTGGAACAGGTTTGGAAGGCACTGACAAATTATGTTGCCCTCCCCATAAAAATCATCAACAGATTATTCCATTATGAAAAGAATCTTTAGTTGCAGCCCTAGTCACGTGTAAAACACCTAGCAAAGGATTCAGCACCATGGACAGCTCTCCACATTGAGGCCACTCAGACCTCAGGCAAGACAACGTTCCTCGAGGACTTGGCATGTTTGGTGAATCATCCTCCTAGTTGACAATGCTGTTATTGTGCCAGAGGTCAGGCTGTTTTTAGGGTTAGTTGTGCAACTTGTTTTTCAATGGCTCTTAAAATAGCAGAATGTACATTTAGTTAATAGAGCCAATCCTGCGAGCCAGTTCAGACAGTCAGCTCAAGTGTTGCTGCTACATTCAGAGGTGACATACTCCACTGCAACACATATCCAGTGCACACTTTACCATATAGGGGTCTATTTAAAGCAACACATTTTGGGAAATTTGCTTTTTCGCTTTCTGCCGAAAAGTTAGATGAGAAGATTGATACTCTCATATCTGTACGGTAAATATGAAGCTACAACCGGCAGCCAGTTAGCTTAGCTTAGCACAAAGACTTGAAACAGGCTGAAACAGCTAGCGTGGCTCTGTCCAAAGGTAACAAAATCCACCTACTAGCACCTCAGTCAGACTAGCTGTTTCCACTTGTTTCCAGTCTTTATGCTAACCTGAGCTAACTGTGGTCACAATTCTCATGGCCACTAGAGGTCCTCGTCAGGTAAATACAAACATAAATAGGCATTTGAACAAACAACTGATGCTGTTGTTTTTCTCCAAAATGATCTGCTCTCATTCTGCTCTGCCATGCTTCACTGCTCTCTGCAAGTATATCTACCACTTAGCTTTTAATCAGCCCCACCTCCACCCAGCACCCACCTGTGCGCTCTGACTCTAGTCTTCTGGGGGAATCTGTCTGCTACCATCACTCCCCAATTTCTCTCTGTGTAGGCTTTCGTCCATGCTGCAGGGAGTGATGAGGTCAGCACCAAGACGCCCATCGTTAACTATACTGCTGTGCTGTAGTCTCATATCAATAACTGAACAGTTATGACTGAACAGTGTATAAACAGACAGAAATAACCTTACAAATTAGCGTGGGAGCTAAAAGACCACAGTTTTTCTATAAATCCTATAAATCCAGTGAAGTGTTTTAATGGGTACTAATCACACAACATCACTGAAATAAAGGACTAAAACAAAAATAAAAGAAGAAACAAGTTAAAAAAAATAGAATTTTAAAGAAGACGCTTACTTAATTAAATTACTGTAATACCCTGAGTGCTAAAGTCTGGTCCCTCTTTGGCCTTACACAGCACAAGCTCTCAAACTGACAGACCACCGGTAAAGACAGGCAATTATACGGATACCATGATCCATCTATGAGTTAGATAAAAGCCTCGCAGGGATGAAATGGTCTTGATAGTATGGAGTTAGAAGAGTCAACGATTAAAGATAAAAGCCTAGATAACCTTCAGAAGTGCAGCCTGAGAATGAAACCCCTAAATGTTCCACAGCTAAAAGAAGACTGAACAACCATCTCGACCTGACTAATAAATGGCAGCTCCAAGCCGAGAATGACAAGACTCTTAACCATTGAGAGTGTTGTGGATGTTGTTAGTGATAAAAGTGACAAACTTAACAATCTTCGATTTAATGTCACTGAGCTGGAGGAAGTTCTGAGACACCTAACATTTAACATTTGAGAAAGCCATTGTGTTAGCGAGGAGCGAGGTGTTTCAGTTAGACACAAAGCGGTGTCGTCTGCATAGCAATTAGAAAACATCTTATGCTTACAAATGATCATGCTCATGAATTAATTAAAATTAATTAAAACAAAGCATCAGTTGATTAGCATTGCAAGGTCACTTGTTTCGGTCTAGTAGCATTAAAATCCAATGTTCACCTGCATCAGCAGCAAGCAGAAGATCATTTGAATCCTTAATGAGATCTGTTTCAGTGGTGTCGAGAGCTGTCTGAGTGGAATTTATCAAGTTATTTTTATTCATAAAAAGAAATTGGGGTCGACTTTCTGGGGTCGAGTTCAGTTATAAAATCCAAGCGCACCACGGAGCGTCCCGCGCGCCTGACAGTGCTGTCAGCCGAAGAGTCCGTCACACTGGACGGCAGTCGAGGAGGTTGTACCAGCCGCTGGTTCAAAAGTAACTTTGCTAACATTCAGTGTCGGAGTAGCAAAAAGAAACAAGTCACGCTGCCCTCCGTTTCCATCACAGTTTGTAGATTCGGTCTGCCATGCTGTTATTCTGCATTGCTCTGTGTACAGTGACGCGACTGAAAAAAGGTGCAGTGATTCGACTCAGGGGCTTCTCAACAAATCATCAACTTTTAGGGGGCAGCCCTACAAGCGAGTATTAAAGCTGCATTAAGTGATTTTAAACCACTAAAACAACAAGCCTGTCATACTATATCAGCTTATAATGTTCTTATTGCTAACAAAGCATTACCAAAACAATGGCCGACTTACACATCCACAAGGAAACAGCTACATACCCATCCAATTACAGATTAAATTTGATTGAAATCCAATGTTTACTCTGGTTTTGGCTCTGGTTTGGTCAGTGTCTCTTTGGGTTGCTAGATGTTCGACTTTCTTCCATAGGCACTAGCCACTTATGTTGGCTCCCTGCCATTTCACACTGACGAGCTGCAGATCTGGATGCTGATTTTCAGTGAGTCTTAACCTCAAAGCTAAATGAAATGGTAAATGGACTGCATTTATATAGCACTTTTATCCAAAGCACTTTACAATGTGCCACTCATTCACCCATTCACGAACACACTCACACTGCCGTCCCACTGTAGCTCTGTTGCACAGCAGAGTGAATTTAGTGATTTTATTTTCCAATGCCTAGTCGTCAGTAAACAATAGATTTGCTCACCCAATGACATCATTTGGGCCTCTGAGAAATGTTCATAATGGTGCTTTCAGGTGGGGTCGTATACCACGCATACAGGAAGAGTTTGCCTGAACAACACGGTGATGTGGCGTTCATGACTTAATAAATGGAAATTCTGTGATGGCTCAGAGTTAGCAAATTGTGACATACACTGACAATTTTAAAAGTGTTTTCCAAGACAAATATCTGGCTCTTTAGCAGCTAGAAGTTCACCAGCTAATTGCTAATTGTTGTCTACTGTTTGTTGCTGGACAGGTTGAATACAGATTAGTGCAGCTTTAAATCCTTTGTTTGTTGTAGTCTGTTTTTTGGTCTGTTTTTTTGTTGTTGTTGTACTTTCCTAAAATGACACTGAAGGTAATTGTGGTGGTTGTTGTTAGTGGACGTACAACAATTTTCCTTTGACTTTAATCGCTTGACTTGCTAAACATGATGAAATTGATTATCCAGTCAGAAATACAATATTACAAGTTCCATTTGAAGGCAGCCCACAGCTAAAAAAAAAACCATCACATTTGATTCAGAATAAATTAAGACATACAGTATATGTTTATCACAAAAATTTAAAACCTGCGATAAATAAATCAAACATGCAATTCCAGCATTATATTATCTAGATGTTAAAGCCAGGTAGACACTGATGTAACTGGCTGTCTGGGATACAATCAGACATGGAACTGTGTGTGTGTGTGTGTGTGTGTGTGTGTGTGTGTGTGTGTGTGTGTGTGTGTGAAGCTGTGTACACTGGTGAGGACAGATATTTAAACAGGCAATCATCACTCAATGAGTAAACAGCTCTGGAGATTGGACTAATGTGTGTGTGACTGTGGAGGTGAATACTAAGAGAGCAGGACAGAGAGTGAGAAGGAAAAGACAAAGGGAGCAGACAGAAGGGAGAGTAAATAAACTCCATCAGCTCATATTAGAAAGCAGCCATCAGGGCTGAATGCAGATTTGTGATTAGCCCATATTTGTGGTATTTTTATCACCCAATGCAACTCTTTGATCACAGCCATGTGTCAGAAATGGAAGAATGATCATAAGGGACATTTTACCCCAAGTGTGGGTTAAAATACCAACTCCTCAGGGCTTCACTGGCTGATCTCTTTGGCCGCTGGCCCACACTCCTTTCCCAGCACTCGGTCAGTCTGTCTGTCCGCATCTTCATCTCCATCCCTCCCCCTCCTCCTCCTTTTAAAGACACACTTTGAAAGCAAAAATAGCTCGGGAGCAGAAAGACATGAGAAGTGTCAGATCCATAAATAAATTGGGTCTTTGTGCACCTTGTTTGAGACTGGCTGACATTTTAAAGGCTGGCAGGTATTAATACCATTTCTCATGAGACAAAGATTGTATGCATGGGCGTGCATAAATGTGTGTGTGTGTGTGTGTGTGTGTGTGTGTGTGTGTGTGTGTGTGTGTGCGTGTGTGTGTGTGCGTGTGCGTGCGTGCATGTGCATATATGTACAATGCATGTGCATGTCTGTGCATATTTCGGTGTGCATGGTTGTGTGTGTGTGTGTGTGTGTGTGTGTGTGTGTGTGTGTGTGTGTGTGTGTGTGTGACGGAGAGAGACAGTGGCTGGTTGGTTTGTTATTGTTGAAACTTTACCCTTAGGCAAGGCTGACAGATTTTACAGTTTTATTCTGCCTGAAATTCACCTGACATCCTGATACGGTCATGACCAAATTGGCGTCTCTCTCTCTCTCTCTCTCTCTCTCTCTCTCAAATTTCAAATTCAAATTAGCTTTATTGGCATGAATGTTGAAGTTACATTATTGCTAAAGCTAAATTATATATTATTGAATAATGACGTTTTACACAAGTTAACAAATACACTTTAAACACACACACACACACACACACACACTCACACACACACACACACACACACACACACACACACAAACACACACACACACACTTTCTCTCTCTCAAGGCAACCAAAGAAATAAAGTGAAATACAATACACTTTGTTATATGTATTTCCTTTTAATGTATGCATTTACTGCTCCATAACTAAATGAAACACATCAAAAAGACAATTGTGTCATCTTGTTTTTAATAAGTGAATGAATTGTTTTGCATTGTGACATACATTTTCCATGCCACGTTATAAAATCAAATCAGAACACAGAAGACAAAGTGAAGAGACGTATTGCATTTCAGTGTTGTCCAGTAGAGGGCAGTATAGACCTGCCAATACTAAATGTAAAGCACTCACATTAGTTTTTTATGAAGAGGTGCAAGGGAGCTTTTTCTTTTTTGAAAATGAAACGCACTGTCCATGCCAAAATGAAAACCAATCAACTGTCCAATCACAGTTTAGGGTTTGAACCATGGGCGGAGCTTATAATCGTCCTTTTAATGTATGCTTTTCATTTAATTATGACAGTAAATTTCTACATAAAAAGGAAATACATATACATAATACATATACAATGTGTATTGTATTTCACTTCATTTTTTTGTTTGGTTTATTTTTATTTAAGCATTTTTAATCTTCCATACCTAACTGACAATTTAATGTGTTCTGATGTATATTGTTGATCTTTGGTATCTTGTTTTCAAATCATGTAGCTATAAGATAATATATCCACTGTTAATGTTGGCAAAAAAAAAACGAAATATGTTTAACTTTGATAAATTTCATTATAATTCTATCTTAAAAATATTCATAAATGCTTACACAACTAGGCTCCTGCGGCACTCAGTGACACAGTGAAACCTCTCTGGGTTTCTGGCTCAGTAACTCGGGCTGCGTCCACAAGGATGCATTTTCTGATCTGTTAACTATACAGTTAAGGTTGGTAAACTACTTAGTTAAAATTAGGTTAAGATCGTAGTCATGGTTAAATAAAACCAATGCTGACTGTTGGAAGGAGACAGGATGCAGGATGTGTCAAAGTCAGTTTGTGGTCCAATTATCCACCTGGACTACAGGTCTTCACAGATCCACTCAGTTATGAGGAACCGTCATAATAACTGCGGGAGAAAATATTTTAGGATATCAGTACTATATAAAAGATTTATGCTATTAACTGATTCACAGATAATAAATTGGTAAGAAAATTATTATCTTCTGTCTTTCTATCGCTCAGATGGCTATAGATTGTTTTATTGTTGGTGCAGGAGGTGAAAATAGGACTTCCAATTATTTCTAGTAGACCTTGTAGCATATAAACAAAGACTTTTGTTCTCCCCTTCCGATTAAGTCTCTCTTATTGGAAACTTAATTTTTACTTGTCAGGTTTCGGTAGGTTTTCCTTAGAGGACCTCTAACCCTGATCTCCACTGTTTGAGATTTTGTGGTGCTATAACAACATCATGCTACGTCTGACTTTGTCATTATTTGCACGACCACAAGAAGTCGCTTGTCAGATATGTCCACAACGTAACATAGGTCATTTTAAGTGTTTGACCAAACAGCCAATGCTGTCATTGCTCTGGTGAGGACAGGCTTGTGTGTTTGTTTAAGGGCCCATAAAGGGTCAGACGTCGCAAACCTGCTTAAGCTATAAATATTGTGGTATGTGGCATTGGTCGTACTTATGGCATCATGTACTTATGCCTATAAAATAACCATTAAAGTATGTAAAATTTATATTTGTATGTACTCAGGACTCTCTTGAAAATGAGATCTCAGTCTCACTGGGTCGTACATAATAAAACCTTATTAAATACTGTATATAAGGAATCAACACAGCCTAAATCTCACTGATAACATGTCGTGTGATGTGAAACCAGTCTTTACAGGCTTGGGGACGCTGACAGGTTTATGGCTAAGTTGAATCAGCAGAGTATGGCTCAGATAATGATCAAAGTCCCCCAGGTGCGGAGGAAGGGAAGAAGAATTAAAGGAGGTCAGGGAGGTGTGTGGAGGTTAAAGGCTAACACAGAGGGAGAAAAGTAAGGAGGTGTGAAGAGAAGGCCATAAAAGGTGACCTAAATATAGTTGAAGCTTCAAGGTCATTTCTCGTCTTCCTCTTCATCGCGACTCGCTTTCTCTCCTTGGTTATTTTACGAGGTGGGGGGGTCACTGGTAATTATCTGCTCTTGTCAAACCTAGGAGGCTCAGCGAGACACCAGGTCACCTGTGATTCTGATTGAGGTCCTGGGCACTCGCACATGCACACACAATCACACACACACACACACACATGCATACATAGGGAAGCAGCAGCAGGCGAATGTGCAGCGTTTCATTATGCTTCTGATTTGGTCATTCATCATGTCACAGCGAGGTCACACACAGCAGCCGACACATGTTTATGTCTGCAGAGACTATGTGTGTGCCTGTAGGTGTGTGTGTGTGTGTGTGTGCATATGCATGTGTTTGTGTTGTCATGAAAGGCTGCATGGCTTTGTTTTCCTGTTTCAAGTTGCTCTACACTTGTTCAACTAAAATCAAAGGGGGGCAGGTGGGGAGATTTGAGGAATAGTTCTACATCTTGAGAAATACGCTTATTTGCTTTCTTGCCAAGTTAGCAATTAAGTTGTACGTCTACAATCTAAAGAGTCAGATATTTTTCTCAGGAGTTAGTAGAGACCAAACTAGAGCTAAATGAGGAGTAAATATTGGACTTAACATTCATCAGGTGGCCTAAAACACAACTACAATGAGATGATAATGCTCTGTTTGTCTTACAGCTACACTTTTATGTCTTTTTTGTAAGAGTGAGATGAGAAGATTGATACCTCTCTCATGTCTGGGTGCTAAGCATGGAGCTAGAAACAGGTGGCGGTTAGCTTAGCTTAGCATAAAGACAGGAAACAGGGGGGAACAGCTAGCCTGGTTCTCTTGAAAGGTAAAAAAAAAATGTACTTATCAAGGCCCATAAAGGTGTGTTCAGACAGAATGCAAAGCAAATTTTCATCTTGTGTTTCATCTTGTGTCTTGATGTTAGTTGCAAGCTAGCTGGCAAAGTCTGCACCAACAGGCTGTTCCCTAATTGTTACAGAACCCGAAAAACCACAAATTGTTTTAACATTTCTGTATACAGATTAAATTAACGAGATACAGGATGTTAATTATTTAGCTTTAGGGATACTGATAGGCAAGCTAGGCTAGCTGTTTCCCCCTGCTTCGAGTGTTTATGCTAAGCTAATTGTCTCCAGGCTCCATTATTCACACTTAGGCATGAGAGGGGTATCAATCTTCTTATCTAATTTTAAACGATATGGTTAATAAGTCCCATTCAATTTTAACTATTCCTTTAATGGCCATTAGGGTGATTTTGAAACCTTTTGACACTCGTCTTTGTAGTGTATAAGCAGCAATTTAGGTCATAGAATCTGACATTTTTAAGTTTTTCCTGCTTAAAATGCTGATTTATTTTCTTTTATACTGTGCACTTGCAGTCCAATAATTCCAGCAATGGATAACTGGGAAATCAAAGAGTCAAAGGCTAGAAAACAGATGCTGGACAAAATGTACAAATGTTCTCAAACTGAGGCCATGTGACAGAAAAACACTGATTTCTAAAAAAAAACAAAACAAGATCAAAGCCACGATAAGGGTGTATATGGCTTTTGAGAAACTCATTCAGGTGTAACACCAAACACCAAGGGCTTCATTAAAAGATGCTTCCACACAAATGTATTTTAATATATGCACACCTCAGATGAATGTTAAGTGTGTTGCATAAATTCCCTCCTCCTTGGTAAGCTAATGTATGAATGGACTGTGTGTGGACGTCCCTGTGTGGGTATTGTGAGATAGCGATCGGATGGTTCTGTTCAGAGACACCAAAACACACACACACACACACACACACACAGAGATCAAAGCTCTGCTTCAGCCTCAGTTCAGTAACCTGAGTGATGGTGTGTTTCTCCTGCTCAGTCTGTGACGTGTGATGGCAGAAATGACGTTGACTACAAGCACACATGCTTGTTTTTATGTACACAAATATCTGTATGGATATCAGATAGTAGTATGGTCCTGTTCACACCTCTACCGAGATTCTGACCTTGGTTAGGTTTATGTGGAACATAGATATCAGGGGAGCTGGGCAAATTCACTCAAACCTGTTACTGTCTAAGACCTAATAGCTTAATGGCCTCTGTTTAATCATTTTTCACATAATATAAATAATAATGAGGAGAACATGTATTAAAACATTCTGATAGTAATAGTAAATGCAGGTTGTTTCTTTTAATATTTCAAGTTTCAGTGAACTAATGCATCTGGATGTTTGATTCAACCAGCTTGTGTTACATTATATCAAAGGTGCCTTGATCCCATTGCCATTGCTATATCGCCACCTCATGGTTAATCACTGGCATCACCACCTACTGAGGCTGGAGAGGAATGTTTTTGCACATTGGGAAAACTATTTCAGTTGAATGAGAAATAATTTAAAGGGTCAGTCCACCCAAATTGATCAAGCAATTTGTGATCAGATTAACAGGATGATTAAAAGACACATATAAAAACAATTAGCTTCAACATACAGAATCTGTGTCCCAATACCATATTACATACTGATTCTCAGCCTGTTTTGAGTATGTTCACAAAACAAAAATGATACAAAATAATAGTATACTCATAAACGTCAGTATGTATACTAAAAAATGCTTGATTTTAGGGTGATGTTGATGATAAAAAATACAAACAAATTGTGGAAGGTGATCAAACAGCTCCAGGAACCCCTCAGAAAATAAAAAGAAGTATTAAATCTTCAGAAAAACAACTTGCTTGCCACACGTCCCAAATACATACTAAATACTAATTCTATACCGTATGTGCTACATACTAAATGTCCTAGTATACTGTTTTAGCAGTTAGTATACAAAAAATCAACATACTTAACCTCTTTTATACTAACAGGAAATGATACAATATGTGTCACATCGGTTGTCAATCAAATTGCAACTGGAATATCACTGCCAATGAAACTAAGATTTAATACTTATTATGATTACTTTCCAAGATTTTTTTGGAGCGGTCTCACCACCACCAATTGTTTTCTGACTGTGAGCAGCTCCTCCATTTCCTTTGTGCATTGCATTGTGGGAGAATAGTGTGCATCAACAGCATATTCAAAAATCGACCATATTTAGTCTGCATATTGTCTGCTTTGAGTATGTATATGTATTTTGTCAACTTTTTAGTGTGAACACACTACATGCCAAAAACCTGCGTCGGAGCATGTCAATCAAATCACTATGTTGATTTTTTTGTATACTAACTGCAAAAAGAGTATACTGTGACAAGTATAGAACATAATGTGTGCAATTAGTGTGTGGTATAGAACCACTGTAGAGAGAATAGACTGACATTAAAGGGTTAGTTCACCCAAATTAAAACAAAAACTTAATTTCTCCATTTTGAAAGTTTGGGTTGTGTTTGCTCAGGAGATATTTGTCTCTGAGATTTCAATGGAGGTGAAAGAAATTTTGTTTTGTTTTTTGGTTCACACAGCACTGAAAAATGACATTTAAAAAACATCTTTCAAAAATAAATGTCCTTGTTGCTCTGGGTAATTTAAAGAGCTCTCTGTGAACAGTTTTCAGTGGAACTACTTTCTATCAAAGAAATAGGTAAACTGCTGATATTGTGGTCTGTGAATTATCCAGTGTAACCAGGACCAGGAATATAATTTTTTAATACTTTGAGCATCACAAACTAAATTCTATTCCCCTCCATTGTTTCAGGTGGAGGCAGAAATCTCAAAGAGAGACAAATAAAACCAAAACTATCTGCATGTCCAGATAAGTGAGAAAATATTTAGGAATATTTTAGGTGAACTGGCCCGTTAAGTCAGCATCTCATTAAGAAGGTGAACCTTTTTGTTAAGACAGTCATTTATTGAGGCACTTGACACAAGCCATGGGATGTACAAATCAAATACAACAAATTTAAGGTATTTTTCACATTCTTGCATCTGTAAACATGGTCAAGATAATACATTCTGACAGTTAATTCACATTGTACTGCCCCCCCCTCCCCAATAGAGAGACACGTGAGAAAAATATCAACACCTCGCTCAGGGCAGTGTACACTATACGACCGCTACACAGAGTGTACAAAACAGCAGTGGAGCCAAATACAAAACGCTTGCCTGACCCTCATTACAGTAACTCTTCATTCATGAAGAGTGCACATCTGTCAGGAGTGAATCAGCAAAAAAGCAACATGTAGACAAGCTGCTCATGTGCTCTCATTTTACCTGAACTGCATCCATTCAGTCAGTTCACATAATGTGTGCAAGAGGTAAGTAAATCGGGGATGAGGCTTCTAAGTCTATTTAGCAGCACAAGAACACTTCTCTACTTCAGAAAACTGATCATTATTCAATAAATATATAAATACATTATCTATATTTTTAGCAGGCATGTACACAGGCAAATATGTCTGCTTTGGCTTATCACTCTGTAACTAATGTATAGTTTATATAGTTTATAGTTTTTTTGAACACAACTTTATGATCATCTGTTTTATTTGCACTCCTTGGCAATCACAAAAACACTTTAGTTTTATATTTATTTTTCATATATAGTTTTTGTTATCTTGTGGCCCTGGTAGTCAAAAAATGTCTGTGTACATGCCTGCTTTGTAGAAACCTCTGAGGCCCCAAAAAAACTAAAATATTTCAGGTGTGTGAAGGTGGATAAGGCTGCTGTTGGGCTACTGTTCATCAATAGATACAGAATGAGGTTTGAGTGTGAAAGCTACAGCTCGAGTTTCGAAAGCTCTTGGATGTCCGTACACCCTGTTGTCCTCTAGTGGAGCTGGGCCTGACAAAACTAAACATCCAACTAAACAGCTGGCTCAGCTGGTGCTCACATCAGTAAGGGTTAGTGTCAATAAGGCTGTAGTTAAAGGAACACTCCACCAAAAACATTTTGAGAATCAAACACTTAGCTGCCTGTAGACTGTAGTAAGATGCAGGTTTGTTCCACACATCAACTGTGGTTGAATACAACCTCTGTGTATTTACAGCAAACACAGCTGCCGTGCCACCACGATCATGTCCTCAGTATTTTGACTGGGGAATTTAGGGTTTTAACAACCTGAGGAGGAGTTTACATCATAAAATTACATACAGATTACTCACAGTGGGTTTTTCTTTACCAGAATTATATTCCTGGCTGTGAAGACGACTTTCAAACAGCCAAACAGCCAAAAACAAACCATATTTAAAGAAAATCATTGAACAGTTACATGAATAAAGAATAAATAATAAAATGCTAAATAAATAAATAAAAATCACAAACTTTTACAGCCATTTTGGTGGCAAGTCAAACGTTTCTTAGAGGGGAGTGGTTGAACTGGAAGAATTAGGACTCATGACCTCAGTATTTCTAAAAATCCTGCGTAGTTGTGCGTAACAAAGGTAAACAGCTGTGGAAAAACACTGTGTATTTAGCCATATTTTGGAGAAACTGGACAGTGGAGAAGAGGATTATGCTGCAGCAGACATGAAACTGGGTCTTTTTAGGCCTGCAGGCAGTTGGTGTTTGACACTCAAAACATAGGTTTCCTTTAAGGAGTTAAAACCTGGACACGGTAAGTTAATGCTCAGTCTCTAGACCAATAGCTCTAGAGTGTCCCTGTTTTGTGTCCATCCGTATGTTGTTTGGTATTTATGTTGCAGTTTGTGGCTCGGTGGTGAGAATATGGCCACATTTAGGCAGGGTTGATAAACACTGAGATTTTACCCCTTAATGCTCTGTATGAGACCCTTTATCTCTGTCAGAACATGGGGAAAATCCACCTGCTCAGACAGACACAGATTTAAACCCTCCATCTTTTTATACCTGTGTAAACGCAGCCTATTAGCCCGTGCCGTTCTGTGGAGAGAGGCTCTCCCAGGGGCAGATGATCTCTTTGGCTCCCACTCCTCCCCGAGAGGCGGCCCTGTTGTCCTCCTCCTCGTCCTCAGACTCTATGGGGTAGATACGGCACTCTGGAGGAATATCCACTTTAATCTGGAAAAAACTGTGCAGAAAAGACGCGGTGAGACACATGTCTGATATCCATATTCTGTTAAAATACAGTGCAGTCAGTAAGAATGAGGACGGTGACACAATGCTGTTGTGTTAGCGCAACTCCACAACATTGGATTTGAAATGTAAAAATTAGGTTAAAGGGCCAACTTTCAGCTTTAATTTGATGTGAACTGTGTAGAAGTTGTAGTACTTTGTATACATACCCCCCATTTTAAGCGGACAGAAAGTAAATGGACCATTTCACATATAAACTTAAAATCATCACATTTAAATAGCATTCAATTATTTTTATTTATTGATATACTGGACACTGGGGAGCAGTGAAACAAGCTGAAAACACAACATTGACATATTATCACCCAATAAAGTTGTAATGGCTAACGTGTTAGCAAACAGTTACCTAGTTACACATCCAGCACACGGAGCAACATTAGCATTCATTTGGAGTCGTGTTTCTGGCCACCTGATGGATGTAAGTCCTATATTCACCCTCCTTTTAGTTCTGTTTCGGTCTACACCAACTCCTGAGGGAAATATCTGGTATTTTAGCTGCTAAATGCTCCACTAAGTTTCCCAGCTAGTCACTAACTTTGTCTGTCTGCTATTATTTGGTTGCTAAAAACAGCTGGTTGATGAGAGAGGTGCAGTAAAAACAGTAAAGTTGTGTGCTGTAAAACCAAAACAATGTGCTTAAAGAGGCTAAAATGCCAGAACTGAGTGGAACTGCAGAGTCTGGTGATTCACTATGAGCGACATCTTTCACATTACATGTGGTCATTTGATCCATTATTAATATAAAAATATTGACTGGTGCAACTTTAACGTTTGGGGTCAAATCCTTTGCAGTCGATGAGCCTACATTTTTTAGGCTGTTAACTTTATTTCTGTGATAAACTAATTCTAGTCTGACGTCTACAACCTGCAGACATCAGCAGACACTTGGTATCTTCCCTGGTGGTGCTCTGTCAGGCTTATACTTCAGCCATCTTCTTCCTTGTTTTGGGGGCTTTTTGCCTGCAGTTGGATTGAGGTCACAAGACTGACTTGGCCAGCCAAGTACAAAAAAACTCTTGGTTGCCTTGTCTGAATCATTGTCCTGCTGCACTGTTATACAATTTGGGCACTATGTATAAAAAACACTACAATTCCTACACGCACACCTAACAGGGATGTGAAATCCCTTAACCCCTTAAAGCTGACTTTTAGCTTCAAGGATTTTTTTTCTCTGTAAACACAAACAACTTTCTGACTACACAGTAAGTGAGAGGATCATGTTGAAGATTTTGTTTTTGTTTGTCTCACGCTCACTTGGCAATCCGTCTGGGTGGAGCCTGACTAGGTTGATCCGGGCTGATTGGCTGGATGCGGCTACTTGTCCCGGCAGCTGAGTGGCATTTAGGCGAGAAGCTGGCAAACATGGTGGAGGGGGTGCAGCCACGCTTCAGCAGACGACGCAGGGACAGAGCCATGCGAGACTTGGACTCATTTCCACCTGCCGGGGCTCGGGCCTCGGGGTTCTCCTCGCCTTCTCTTTCACCAGCCTCCACTCGCCGCTCAGAGGCAGAGGTGCTGTCCAAGGCCACGCTGATGGGGGACGGACAAGCCGGGGTGTGGGCCAGGAAAGGAAGAGGGGGCGAGGCGTTGGCAGAGGGGAAGTCAGAGATGCCAGAGTAGACGGCGAGGTGGGGGACAGGTGTGGTGAAGCGGCACAGCTGTGAGGTCAAAGGGTCACACACAAGTCAGAGGGCATCAGGAGAGGGTTTCACTCCAAATATAGATGTGTGCATTTTGGAAAATTGTCAGCAGATGGTTCCCTCCATACATACTATTTTGTATTTATCAAACTTCACTAGAGACATCACAGTTGCTCTTATTTGTTAAAATGTGTTCATGAACATCATGGGGCTTCCTGTCACCACAATGAATGAAGACTGTGCTTCATCATAAAGCCTTGATGAAAGCTCATTGCTCACTAAAGAAAAAGTGTACTGATACCCATTTTGTATTGCTGTGACAGACATGTTATGAAAGAAAGAAATATGGGAAAAAGGAAAGACAGAAAAGAAATACGGGAAAGACAAAGACAGAAATACAGGGGAAAAAAAGGAAGAAGCGAGTACAGGGGGAAAGAGAAAAAGAAAAAAATACCGGAAAAAAGAAAAAAGAAAGAAAGAGAAATACGAGAAAAAGGAAAAAAGAAAGAAAAATAGGGGAGAAAGAAAGAAAGAAATACGAGGGGAAAAGAACAAAATACAGGAAAAAGGAAGAAAGAAACAAATACAGGAAAAAGAAAGAAAAATTGGGTAAAAAAGAAAGAAAGAAAGAAATATGAGAAAAAGGAAGAAATAAAGAAAAATAGGGGGGAAAGAAAGAAACAAAGAAAGAGGCATTCAGGAAAAAGAAAGAAAGAAAGAAGGAAACTGTCTCTAGGCGTCACTGAGATTTGTCCAGTATTATTGCCAATAATCAGGACAGAATCATCATCAGTCAAGGAGGAAAGTCCAGATGAACGGGCGGCATGGCAATCAAACTACATGAAAACAGTGAATGAATGACAACTCGTGACAAACACATAAACATGAGGTGGTTTGTGGGTGTTTTATTAGCTTATGACTGATGACAAAGAAAACATACAGTCGTATCCTAATACTAATAAACATACAGTCTATGAGTGAAGATGGACAATACCACACATGGACTATGAGAAACAACATGACAGACAACAGCTACAGCTTGTAAGGACAGAAATGTAACAGATGGTAACAGATGTCCCAACATGGCCATTTGTCTTATACTTGAATTCAGTTCTCAACATGACTCATGAATAGACACATGTGTAATTTAGAATGTGTTTAAAGGCTCAGTTCACCCAAATCACAACACCTGACCTCTCATAGTGCTTTTCTCAGTCCAGGGTTTAGAGATATGAGTCACTGAGACATTCGCCAGGTAAATCAATTTAATTTGTGGTGGAAAAACACCCCCAAAATGGCAAATATTTCAAAACCTGGGTGAATATATGAAAAACCAAAACTATGTGCAGGGCTAGACACCATGAGATGAGAGGTAAGTGTGAAAATTGTGCAACGTTTTTTGTAAGTTGTGTGAACTGACCCTTTAAAACAGTCTCTTATTAGTTTACTCTTTACACTTCTACTACTTTAACACTGGCTTTAATACCATGCAATTTAATCACGACTGCATTTTCAGTATTGCACGTTCCCATTCCCAACAACTTCACTTCCCATTTTTCTTTTTTGAAATACTTTCTGTAGCACTAGAAACAAACACATCAACATGACAGTGGTGTGCAGGTTCGGTTTTGTATAATGTATTATGTATTATGATTATAGCAGCTTTAAACTTAAACTAAAATGCCATTAAAATGTAAACATCATCATTTAGAAATGTACATTTAAATTATTCCACTAAATAATTCAATAAAACAAAATGAAATCCTAATCCTGACTAATTAGGAGGTAAAACTCCTACATCACTGAACATCACGTGTTCATTTCTTAGTAGGAGGAGGAGGAGGAGCCTCCTTGCCCTGCTGGCTGAGTTTGCTCATGACCTGTGTGATGTCAACATTGGCGGCCATCTTGGCCTTCTGCTCCTGCTCCATCTGCCGGAGGATGATGGGGCTGAGGCTGGGCCGTCTCTTCTTTGCATTCTGCTCCAACTGGGCGTCACTGCGAGACCACAAAAAAGGAGAGGAAGGATAGAGAAACAGAGAGGAAAGGAGAGAGTGTGTGGAAAAAGAAAGAAGAGAAGGAGAGTGTGACAGCAAAGAGAAGAGGAGGGAGGGAAAGTCAAGGTGAAAGTTATGTTTTGGAGGGTGATGGATGGAACACCAATATCAGCCAGAGAGATGAGAAACATAAACTTTGGTTTTTCAGACCAATGTCACTCAAAGTCATCCTTTGCAGTGAATAGTCAAAGTGTTTATGTGCCATTTCTGACTGTGCACTTGTTCTTTATCAGGCTGGTTGAGATAAATCAAATTCAGACTGACTTTTGCAAGTTCTGTATTTTCTTTCTCGCAATTAAAGCAGTAGATAAAAGAACAGCATCATCTGAAAAAGTGCCCTGAATTAAACGCAAAAATGTGTGAATTAAAAGCGATCACTTACGTGAACTTGTGCTCCTCAGGACAGATGGCCTTCTTCATCGTCTCCTTAAACACCGGAGATTTCATGTACCGGCCGTATGAGTCCTGCAAAACACACACAAACTCATCACGAATCAGTGGTGTTCGGAGATGGCGAGTACAAGCTTGTGGGGATTATAACACCGCTATTATCTCGTGTTTAAACCCACCTACTGGTGTGTTTACTGACCTTCTTCATGAGCATGTAGATGTGAGTTTGGGCTGCGTCCAGAACGTATCTGTGTGGGTGTTTCAGGCCTTTCACCGTGATTTCCATCGTCTTCCCGTCGATGTTGATCCACCGGGGTGCACCACGTGCCAGGAATGCCCTGGGATCAGGAAACATTGTCACACTAGCATCAGTGGTGGAAGTACATTTACTCAAGTACTTTATTCAAGTACAAATTTGAAGTACTTTACTTGATTATTATGTTTTAATGCCACTTTATACTTCTACTCCACTACATTTCAGAGGGAAATATTGTACTTTCTTCTCTACTAAAAATATCCAACAGCAATAGTTACTAGTTAGTTTACAAATTAAGATTTGCCATACAAAACATATGAAGAGCTTATAAAATATCATGCTTTGTTATAGATCCAACAGTATATACAATTATAGCTGAAACGATTAGCTGATTAATCAATGAGTTGATTGACAGAAAATGAAATGAGAAACTATTTTGAGAATCATTTTACATGCAAACTTTTCATGGATCTAGTTTCTCAAATGTGAGGATTTGCTGCTTTTCCTTGTAATTATTTCAATAATTGCAGTTTAATTTATATTTTATTATTTTGTCCAATAGTTGGACAGAACAAGCATTATGAAGGCGTCACTTCTCACTTTTGTTTTACAAACCAAACAAGAAAATATCAGTAGATTAATCAATAATGAAAATCATCATTAGTTGCGGCCCTATATTAAAATAGTTAAATTAAAAGAATTCCACCTGAACCAACTAAAACAGTAAAATGGTACTTAAACATTTATTCACGAGTAATACAAATCTAATGATATAATATGTAAAACAGTCACAGGGGACACTTCTCTGCAGTACCTTTACTTTTAATACTTTAGTAAAGTTTCCTGATTATACTTAAATTCTTTGACTTAAGTAATACAAAGTGACTCAAAGCAGCTGCCGTGCCTGTTTCTGTATTCAATTAACAGCAAAAACATCCCCACAACTGTTTAAAAAATGTAAAATGAAAAACTTTGATAATATTTTGTTTATCATTCAATCATCAATCAGTTTTCAAAAACACCAATTTGACAGCTGCAGTTCACTATAGACAAAATTTAGATTTAAACTGTGATTAATATGTGGCCAAATGATTTCCAACTAGGGCTGCAACTAACAATCATTTTTATTATCAATATTATCAAACCACAGTCCAAAACACAAAGATTTTCAGTTTATTTTGATATAAAACAGAAAAAAGCAGCAACTCCTCACACTGGAGAAACTGCAACCAGAGTTTGGTGTTTTTTCCACTAGTTTTGCTTGAAAATTCACTGAAATGATTAATCAATGATCAAAATAGTTGCTGATTATTTTTCTGTCCATCGACTAATGGAGTAATCAACTAATTGTTTCTCCAACCTCCACTGCAATCAACATTCATCAGAGAAGACTAATGTATTAGAATAAATTAAGCCATTACTTGTAGATCTGCTCTGCTTTCTCTCCCATCGTCGCAGCAGTTCCCCACTTCAGATCTTCGCAACCCTCCCAGAATGCCAAGTTCTCACCTGAGAATAGAATAGAAAATAATAGAAGAGAAAACAGTTACCACACCATTCTTAGCCCCCTCTAATGGCTGAAAAATCAACATCGTGTGACCAAAAATGAATCGACAGTGCAGCAAGTTTACAACAATAACACTTCTGTAATCAGTGCTGTTCCACTTGTTTTTGTTTGTATGTGTGATCTAATTAAAATAACCACCATCGTACCGCTGAACTCTTTCTTCAGGAAGAGTCTGAAATCATCTCGTCCTCGAGGGTCTGAGAGCAGCTCTCCAAAGCTGAACGTCCACCTCTCCACGCGCATTTTAGTTGGTATTTCCACACTGTTACACACACAGAGGAACAAGTTCATCAAACTGAACAAAATGGACGGGTTTTAAATTATACACCAGTTGAATCTCGATGAATACAATATAAATTATGCATCATCCTCTGCGGACTCACTTGGGCATGTTCAAGGTCCAGTATGTAACATCGTCAGTGAGCCAGGGGTTGCTGGGAAGACACTTGGAGAGGAAAGGGTCATGGCTCATATAGGTGGCACAGTACTTCACCAATCTGCAAGAACAGGGGGAAAAGAACTGACTGTCTGTGATCTCTGAAGAAAAGAACTTCAAGACAATAATGCAGAAAAAAGACTGCCGTCCTCCATATTATTTTTAAAAGTAATGTCACGTTACCTCAGTATATTCAGGTGTATACCAGGAGTAACCAAGTATGTTGATCACACCACTTAATGTTAGCCAAAGTGGTATGTTATGCACAAGAGTCACCTCGCTGGCATCATTGGATTACCAATCGATCACATAGTGGTAAGTTAGTGATCAGAGCAGTTTATCCTTCTGGCAAAATGTTTTACCGTCCGCATGCAGTTTATGTTTTGGGTTCGATTTAATTGTCTCTTTGTTAGATAGCAGGATATCATCAAAAAATACTTCATTGAAATTTAGCGGAAAGTTATGACATGGCTCAAGGAATAAGTGATACATTTAGTGGTGTCAGTCCAGGATTTCTTTTTTGCCTTTGCTGAATGAAAAATATGTACACATACAGCACACTTAACAAGCTGGTGAGGAAGGCCAGCCCTGTGGTCGGGCTGGAACTGGACAGTCTGGAGACAGTGGGGGACAGGAGGATGGAGGACAAGATCAAAGCCACCCTGGATGACCCCACCCACCCTCTCACCCTCTCTACGACCAGCTGTGGCATTTGTGCCCACTGCCATCGCCAATCACTCTGACCTGCCAGCTCTGCCGCACCCCCAACCACACACACACACACACACACACACACACACACACACACACACACACACACACACACAATTTCCACAGTGTCTGGCCCTCTGTTGGAGTTGACTGATTTATATTTTGTTATATATTATACTGTATGTATTATTTACTATATACATACTTATATTACTTATATTATACAATACTCATACCAACTATATTATATTTTATATTCTATGCTATATTGCTGTACCATACTATATATCATGTTATACTATATTATACTATATTTCACCTTATACTATAGTTTATATCCCATGCTATATTATACTGTACTGTATTATGTTAATATTTAATTACATTATATTTCTATATTAATACACACAAACACTAAGTATCATTACTTAATCATACTATATATTAGTCTGGTGTATGCTGTCTATATATACTATACCTTGTTGACATTGCTGCTACTAATCACACCACTATGTCACTCTTGCAGGGTAATTTTGAGCTTAATTGCTCCTGTATAGCTTCTATTTTTATTTATATATTCTTAATCATATTTTATGTACTTCTAATTATTTATTTTTACTTTCTCTATTTATCTGTGCTTATTTCTGTCCTTGTGCTGCTGCAACACCTGAATTTCCCCTCTGGGGATCAATAGATGCTTATCATATCTTATGTTATATTCTATGGTTGTCTGTCACTGTGTATTTTCTAATCATTTTCAATTATTAAAACAACAAATTTTGAGGGTTTTACAGCCTTGGTGGAGGAATGCACTCTGTAAGTACTACTAATCCAATTTACAAATAGCTCGTCACATGCTAGCAGGCTGATAACATGATAACAAGTCACTGAACCTACAGTTACTGTTTCCGTATCGCGCTTGCTCATAAAATCTCATCTGTGCATGACTTTCGCCTGCCCTATATTTGCAGGGCAGTCAGTGGAGATACAGTGAAGTGACAGTCTCAAATATTTTGAGACATACACTGTATGATGCAACCAATCTAAACTGGTTTGTCACAGATATAAGCAGAGCGGGAATATGATGAACTGGCTTACGCGCCAATGGACACAGATGACTTCACTCTGGGCCTCATGATGGACTGCTGGGTAAAGATCATCTACAGGGAGCAGAAGAGAGACGACAGCTATAAAAATGTCAGGAAAACAGACAGGTCTCTACGGATCACTGCTAATGGTTACCACAACTGTTGGTTTGGATGAAACCGGATGATGGTGGATTATAAAATCTAACTCACGATTCTCTCGTAGACGTCGGGTGTTTTTGCCTGCGGAAGAAAATATATTAAATGTTACATTACAGATTATACGTCATATCACTGAAAATCAAATAAATACAAAAATCTACATAGACAAAGAGGGATATGTGGATGTCTGAGTGTTTGTGTTGTGATCTTGTACTGTTAGACCTTGAGAGTAGTGAGGACATTTTGGATAATTTCTTCAAAGGGCTGTTTGAGGGTTAAGACTTGGTTTTAGGGTTAAAAGTTACCAGAGTTCTTCTTCCTTGTCAAAACCTGGCGCCTATATTACCCACAATGCAACTTGATCGCTGACAGTTCACTCGGAGATTCAGGTGTGTTATGCTTCTAGCGGCTAGTGTAGCCTCGAGCTGCTAGCCTTAAGCAGAGATGAGGAGCAGGCTAAAGAGGTCCGATAAGCTCACTTCTTTCTAACTCCACACCACCAGTTTTTTTTTCATTTTCAAACTTGTAGTCTTCAACACCAAACGACGCTGACTCAAGTGACATCACTTCCGTGCAGCTCCCTCTGGAGCCATCAAAGGCTTTAAACAACTCCCCACGATGTATAAACAGACTATGATGTTTAAATCGGTGTTCCCCTTTAGGGTTGGAAGTAGGTTTAGGTCCCGGTTAGACTGAGGGTTATGCATGTCGTTTTTGATGGTCAAGGTTAGGGTTAGGGAATGCATTATGTCAAGTACAAACATGGGGGCTGTGCGTGTGTGTGTGTGTGTGTGTGTAACCAGTTTAAAGGTCTGAATACAAAAAGAGAGCCATGGGAAATGCCTGCAGAAGAGAAAAGAAGAGAAGAGAAGAGGTTAATTTTAGTAAAAGATAAGTTAAATGATTTGAAACAGCAGACAGGAAAAGGAAAGTGTAGATAAGTAGCTTTTAGTGCACCAGGATCTATGCATTGAAGCCTCTTATAAGAATATAAGCTGATTGACGGGAATTATGCTCATACAGGTCATGCAGAGACTCACCTGTTACCTCTTCTGCGTTAGGATCTATTCGTCGATCCAGTCCATAGTCCATGGCACTCACTGTCCCTGGCTACACACACATACACCAACAACAACAAAAAAAAATATTTCACAATGTGTGTTTACCAAAGGGCTAACTAATTAAAGCAGATGGCTGTTTTATAATGCTAATCATAGGCTGCTAATGTGTCGCACTTTTCCTGACCACCTGAGACAACAAGAGGCCAGTCACCAGTCACGTGTAAAATGTGATTTTGTGAATTCACTGTTCGTCAGTGCAAATATGAATGAAAGTAATTTGATTGTTTCCAGCAGAAACCCCATTTACCACATGTGTCACTTATTGTCTTTAACTTCTGCTGATTGCAGTTCAGAAAAAGTTCTATTAAAAGTGCCCATTAAGTACGGTGCAAACAGCAGACTAATTTCAGTTTCATTATATTTTGCCTACGATAGCAGAAACCAACAAGTACTCCAGCTAAGCTACAGTACTATCTGGCCCCATGTTTCCTGTGTGTCAATTTGTTTGAGATAGTTTGATAAAATACTAATTTATTTAGGAATATGCAACATATTAACACAATATGATCTGAAATAATAAATGCCTGAGACTCAAGATTTTGTAATAAAGCAGGACCTGCATTAAGGCCCTTATCATGTCGGTTTATATTTGCTTTAGGGGAATGTATTCCCAAACAAATTTGTACTTCATCAAATTACCACAAACCAAATGACACATGGTGCAGCTGGGGTCTTTCAGGGACCCTGGAGGTCTGGGGAGCAGTTGCCCACTTGACCTGGTCAATAATCCAGCCTCACGAAAACAGGGTGAAACTCAGACTCATGATGCCGCAAGCACGAGGTGCAAACCACTGCTCCACATTCTCCCACGCAGTGTGAAATATTAATCAGTCATGCCCTTTTCCTCTGACTGGACATGTAATGGTAATGAGGCATCATGGGTAGAGATAATTAGATACCCTGGGAAGTATAGAGGTGGAGTGCAATTTATTCTCAGACTTCTCTGTCTGCTGGCAAGCCACTAATATCTACATGAAGCTGTATCCTGTGTGTGCAGTACAAGTCTGATAACCATCTGTGTGTGCGCGTGGTGTGTGTGTATGTGTGTGTGTATTCTCACCGGAGGTCTGTGAACCACCCAGTAGGCTCTCTCCTGGCACTCAAACACCACACGGTCTGGTTTCTTCCTCTCCTTCGCAGCCCTAAAATCACACACAAACACACAGACTCGTAACACCTCCTTGATCTTAAAACTGAGGGATGTTTTGAGTTTCTTACACACCCACCTGTACTGTTCTTTAGCTTGCATCACTATGAAATCCCATTTGTGATTCATCCACTTGTGCAGGCGGTTATACTGCTCCTGAGCACACAAAACAACACATCAGTAAATGCCAACAAACAAAATGAATCACTCATAGGTCTCTCAGTCTCGTTCTCACCTGCTCATGCAGCTCCAGGATACCTTTCTTACGTATGTTTCTTTTCGCCAGGTAGATTGCTTCAATAATGAAATAATAATGAAAGGAGTGTTAACTGTTGGTAACAGGATGTGAGATAAAATGTGTAAAAATCCCCGTCACACTCACCATAATCTGTATCCTCAACAGGCCACTGCTGTGTGGGCCAGAAATACGGTGTCTGCTCAGGAAACCAAAACCAGACCAGTTTAAGGTTTTACGTCACAAAATGAATAGTGAATAATAGAAAACAACTCTTTTACAGGCAGGGCTATGCAGACATTTGCAAATATTAGGTCTAGAAGCTGGAATGACCTCAATTCCTCAGTGAAGCTTCATCCATCCTTCTTTTTTTGCAAACCATGGGACTCTTTGGATGTATTACCTCGTTCAACCAAACTTTTATTCACAATTCTGCAACGTGTGATTAACCTTTTAAATGATTTAATGCCAAACATTCCCTGGTTCCAGCTTCTCAAATGGGAGGATTTGCTGCTTTTCTGCTTTATATCATCATTAATTGAAGTTTTGGGCTGTTGGTTGGCCAACCAGGCTCTGGGCTCTGGGAAATTGAGATGGGCATTTTTCACTATTTTTTCTTTACATTTTATAGACTTAATCAATCTGTAAATCAAATAAATGATCACCACATTCATCAATAATGGAAATAATCATTAGTTGCAGCCTTAATTATCTCCTTAGAAGCTACCGTGGGCTTAAGCCAAGAAAGGCAGCAGTGAAAGATGCAATGAGAGAGGGTCTCTGTCTCACTTCCTAACTGTCAAGTCAAGTCAATATAACTATAGAGCATTTAAAGCCAACAGTGTGTAATATAGCCTATTAATCATTTGACCAAAAAAGTGTAAAATGTATTTCAACCTACTTTACCTGGAAGCGATAGAGGGATGCATCTGGTTTGATCACTAAGCGTTTGTGGTCTTGTAGAGGGTAGATGTATCCTAACGCCACCAGCATAGTGCCAAAATTCTTCGCCTCTGAAGCCAACAGACAGAGAGACGAGCAGTAATTTAACAGCCACTGCTGCATTTCTGCTGATATTCACTTCAAAGGAAGTACTTAAAAGGACATACAGTAAGACCTTACATGATAACATCATAAAAACAGTATTTTTAACCAAAAAAAACCACTTTAAACTGACATACTCTGTTTGTCATGTACATATATGAATGGTATCAGCTGCCTCATCTCTCACCTTCTGTGTCTGTTTGGAATCTGTCCACTAACCATGCAATTATGTCTTCGCCTGAGGAGAAAAGGTGGAAGTCAGAAGCAGCTCTGACAACAAACATCAACAAACATCAAGACATAAGTGTTGTTTGCGTGTGTCGACAGGTAGGTGGGTGTGTGCCTCTAAATGCCAGACCCCTCTCTGATACACCGAGACTGACTGTGTTTATAGCCTGTGAGCCTATACGACTAATGTGGGGAGACAGATGGAGGGAGAGAGGAGAGAGGGAGAGGAGGAGGAGGAGGAAGAGAGGGGGTCTGTGGAGGAAGCACTGCAAGAAACAAGTAGGGGAGGAGAGGAGAGAAAAGGAAAGGAAAGGAAAGAAGAGGAGAGGAGAGAAAGGAAAGGATATTAAGAAAAAGGAAAGGACATGAAAGAAGAGGAGAGGATTGGAAAGGAAAGGAGAAAAGAGGAGAGGACATGAGACGAGAGAAAGAAAATGAAATGAAAAGAAAGGAAATGAAAGGAGAAAAGGATATGAGAGGAGAGGAAAAAAGAAAGGAAAGGAGATGAGAGGAGAGGAGAGATAAGGAAAGAAGAAAGAAGGAAAGGAAATGAGAGGAGAGGAGTGAAGGGGAGAGGAAAGAAAAATAAAGGAAAGAAGAGGAGAAAAGGAGAGGAAAAAAAGGAGAGGAGTGAAGGAAGGAGGAAAGGAGAGGAAAGAAAAGGAGTGGAGAGGAGCAGTTCGCAAGTTTGCTTAGTTTCATTCATTCAGCTGTTTTAACCTGCCTGGATTCAAAGCTTGCAAATGACGTATAAGTCTGGGTTGCCTCTCTTCTTCTTCTCCTCCTCCTTCTCCTCCTCCTCGCCATCTCTTTCTTGTTTTTCTCTTGTTTCTATCCCTGTTACTTGCTCTTTTCCTCCCACCCGCTCAATCATCATCCTCCTCCTTCATCTCCTACTTTTTCCCTCTCCCTGACTCCGAGACCGCGGGGGTTGTCATGGAGATTAAATCTGTAGCTCTCCAGTTTGAGCCCAGAGCTCTGGTATCCTCCAGTGAGACTATGCAGGCACAATCACTCAACCAGCTGCTGAATAACATCAAGTGTGTACTGTATATGCGCATTCATTAGTGTTTGTACGTGTGTGTGTGTGTGTGTGTGTGTGTGTGTGTGTCTGTGTGTGTGTGTATTTGTGTGAGTGAGAGTGTGTCCTCTTTACCAGTAATAGCGTGTGGTATTGTTGTGATAACCAGTCTCTGAGGCTGCGACTTCACTCCTGTTTTGGGGTCCTGCATCTCCATCATCACCTTCTCTGCCTGCAAAGGCATATCATAAGGGGTGAGAAGAGGTTACCATGCCAACTGATTTCTTTTACAACATGTTGTGGGGGCAGCCTTTATTAAGGGAAAATCAGGGCAGCACATACTGCAAATTTGTGGGGGTAAAAAGCAGGTTTCATGGACTTGTGAATGAAATCTGCTCCAAAATAATTCACTGTCTAAGACATGATGGTGATGATGATAATTATCATCATCTTCATTATCACGCACCACATCACTGTTAACCTCTTTTCTGTTTAATGAAAGATTTGGAAAGATGGCATCTAATTGCCTCTCGTAGATTTGAAAACTCTGAGGCAAATTGCCCCCCTGGGGTATTAAGGCTCACTATCAAAGCTCGTAATTAATACTTCCTATCAGACAAACGCTGGGTGATTTAGCAACTCTCATTAGCCAACTCTCTCAACGCTACTATTCCGCTTTTTAGTCCAAAAACTACATTACACGTCTGCATTTAAACATGGCGAGAGGTGAGATGAGAGGTTTGTTTTCATGTCCTGATCTCATGGCTTTTGTTTGGCTTGTGTGGGAGGTTTGCGGTGAGTCACTGCCCTCTAAACAGTTTCTTAGCTATCATATCATCTGATCCCACAGCTCCCAACAGAAAGAAATCATGCAGTACATTAATTCAGTTTGTGTGAAAGTGTGTGTCTGAGGGAGAGAGAGAGAGTGTTTGCAGCTGACTCCCGGGTCTGTTTGAAGTGGCTTTGTGCTTTGAAGTCATCCTGGAGAGGCTATAAGCCCCAAGCTGAGCCGGACCAAAGTGGGCTTTCATGGACCAAGACACAAAGTTCTCCTGGAAATGAGAGCATTCCCCTGGAGAGCGGGACATTGTGAGTGCTGCATCCAGGATCAATAGACTCTAGAAAACATTTTTCTAATGAAAGAGCTTTTATCTTAATTATTTCTAGCACATTTTTTCTGATGCCAAAAGTTATTTCACTGTGATAAATATCCAGCTCCTGAAGTGAATGAATTTGAAATGTGAGATGATGAATCGAGCCCCTCTCTGGCCAAAGGACCGGGCTGTTGTTTTCTAATACACAGCGTCTGGATTAACTTCTTCCCAGCGGCTAGTTGGTGTATATGGAGGCACGGATACTGATCCAGGCTTAATGCTTATTAAACTGAATGACCTTATCACTGTGAAAAGGTTGCAACAAAACACAGTCTAACATGTAGTGTGACAGACAGATAGAGTGGGCACTGAAACCAAGATGACATTTGTTTGTTGTTTTCATGTCTTGTCACATGGATTTTTTATCAAATGTTATTTTTCCCCTAATTCTAATCAATCAGGTAGCTACAATTCAGATTTGCATGCTTAATTGATACGTGGCATATTTGTTTTCTGTTTTCTTTAAAGCATTCTGTATCCAAATGGTACCTGTGAGATTTGTTGTTTTACAAAAAATGTCTAAGTTAAATAAATCTATACACAAGAGGCATTAGGAAACCAGGATTCATCTGAGGACCTGCAGAGAATACAGATAGTTTTAGAGGCTAACGCAGTTTATAAGGGAAAATGCCAATATACTGCCAGGGTTTATAAGGTTACAACAGACCACTACAGCCCAAGCATTGCGTTAGATAATTCGTATAAGTGACCTATCTATAGGTGCGTCTGCAGGTATAGTCTGCAAGCCTGAGCAAGGCTGTGATCATCATCTCTGATGTAAAAGGATAACCTACCTTCTTGAGACAAGCCATCCGTGGTCGATATCTCTGTCCATGATCCCGGAGAGTGTTTCTAATGGTCATGGTGTCTGATGCTTTTCGCTCTCTCTCTCACACACACACACACACATACAATGCTACTGTCGCCAGTGAGTCCTGTGTCGTGTGGGGATGCTAGAAGGGAAGTGCAATGATTGATACTGATGCTGGCTTCAAGTGTTCCCCATATGCTCCTACTTGGAAGGTTGGAAATTGTATACATGCGGTTACATTCTCATTTTTCGCATTCAAGTGGACGATATAATTAAATTAGTTTTATGAAACTTCGGGTATGTGATACAGACCAACTATTCAAATGCACAATATCAATCAATTACATAACATTATAAAGAAAACTCCGAAAAAATAAAAATGTAACACTTTATTCTTCAAATATCAACAGCTGTTCTGTAGTTAAGACTTCATAAATAACCCAAAGACTCGTAAAAAGGTCTGCTCATAGAAAGTCGAGGATTTTCCGTCTGCATTTCCCATTTTATTGTTCTTTTGAAGTGCGTTCAAGTACAAATTCTCACATTAACAACAGCCTTTGAAAGCAGCATACCTAAAGACAGAGGGAAATCAACCAATCAGAGCGCGGCCTTTTCTATCACGTAAAACCTGTTACGCAATTACCAAACTGACCCAGCAGAGGGCGACATGGTACCAGTCAAGTCTAGCGTTCCGATTTATTTTACAAAGTTAGCTAACTCAGACATTTTAAGATTGTCTTGTCAGTTAAAAACAGTGCAAAGTGTATACATTTAGTTACGTGTCCATGAAACTGAGCGTTTTAGTTGTAAATAGTGTAACTGCGTCCTTAAGACCGTAAAGACTGATAAATATTCATACTTCAACTGACATATTTCTGTATGACCTTCATATAGTTATATCTGTGTGTGTCAAGACATACGTAGGTAAGGATAAAACGTTACGTGTGTGCGAGTCAACAAGGCATAAATAGCTAAGCATAAAGCCACTTAAGATTGATGGTAAACAGTCAGCAGCACTACTTCCTGAGTTTAGGGAAGGGGCTTGGTCCCGTGCCTGCGCCCCGCGAACGCGCATCAAATTAGCATCGATGAAGTTTGTGCGAACATGGCGGATTTCCTGCCGACCAGGTCCGTGTTAAAAGTTTGTCTACCCGTCTGCCTGCTGAACACCGGCGAGTCGGAACAGCTCCGAAAGTCCAAGGAGATCGATAGATGTCTCTCCCGGGAGAAAACATACGTGAAACGGCTGGTGAAGATCCTGCTGCTCGGCGCTGGCGAGAGCGGCAAGTCGACTTTCCTGAAGCAAATGCGGATCATCCACGGCCAGGACTTCGACCAGCAAGCCCGGGAGGACTTCAAAGGCACAATTTACAGCAATGTTATCAAAGGTAACTTCGCTGCTGACGGCAGGTACATTAGGAGAGGAAATGAGCCGCGTGGCTGCGACAGAAAGGCGTTTAAAATGGATGGGAAAGTTTCCACATCTGTTTAGCAGCGCTGTGAGAGGATAAACAGTCTACATCTGCTGTCGGCACACCCATATGAACCGTGTTTCTACTGAAATCTCCTTTTTTAACAGTTCATATCCGTATAGCCATAATATATTTAACGTTTTAAATCTGTATCATAGCCATACACAAGCCAGCTGTTTCAAATGGCCATCGGCAAGTTTTGTTGCACAACAGCTAACCTAGGGATCTAGCTAATGGAGGATAAACCCACCAGTGCATTATGCTGTAAAGTGTTCCTGTTTGTCCACTCTTTGTATGTACAGGGAGTACACTAGCTTAACAACAGGGACTTAACAATATAATTTAATGTAAACAAAACGACCTTAAAAGGCCCAGTTAAATTAATACCTCTCTGACTGTCACAAAAAAAATATAAGCTTCACAAATGTATTTATTTGCACAATTTGCAACTGTGCCCACCCTTTCTGTATCTGCTCTTATTATCACAGAAGCAGTTTCAAATGAATGTAAAATATAGTAACATGTGGACACTTTTTTCAATCATTCCTCTTATAGAAATATTTGTGATATAGGATTGTGTTTATCTTGTGGCTGTGATACGTTTTTAAAATCAGATTTTTTACATCATCTCTACATCACTCTGATCAGATAAAACAGGTTTGTAGGACTCAGGTGTTGTGTTATTTTTGGTTGGCTGCTCCTCTAGTCTCTCTTCCACTTTGGGTTTCATTCGCATCTGGCCTGCTGGATTTTAAGATACTACTATTGGGCCTCTCTCACTCTTATCTTTTCACTTCCTCTCCAGGTGTACGTGTGTTGGTGGACGCCCGGGAGAAGCTGCACATCCCGTGGGGTGACCCAGAGAACAAGCGGCATGGGGACAGTCTGATGGCGTTCGACACCCGGTCAGCTAAGATGGCCAGTGGGCTGCTGGAGACATCCGTCTTCCTGCGGTACATGCCTGCCATCAAGGCTCTGTGGGAAGACTCGGGTATACAGAACGCATACGACCGCCGCAGGGAGTTTCAGCTGGTAGGTGGATGTACACTACACACACACACACACACACACACACACTTGACTGAAAGATAATGGTGGCCCAGTTTTTGTACCAGCTCACATAATATGATAAGAACTTTTCTCCATGTGGCTCTGGTACACAACTCTCTATCACCAAATCCAATAAGAGTTGTCTGGTGTTTTTCGAGTTGAAAGGTGGGGAGTGAAAATGAAAAGTGAAACTGGTTTTCTTCTTAACTCATCCTCTCTTTCCTCGCTCCCTGTATCTCTGTCTGTCTCTCTCTCTGTTGAGCGGTCAGACATGTGATTGAGTCAGCTTCCTGTTTACACCTCTCCCCACTCCTTATGTCTTGGCTGTCAGCATGCACGTTTTAACGCACTGACGTTTACCCCAGAATAAGAGCTGTGGTCGACAATATGTCCTCGTGGTCTTACTGGGACTTTTCTGTGCTCTTGGTATTACTTTACAACCTGCTGTGATTTTAAAAATGACTAATTGTGCTGCCTTGTATTTGTTTAATTTCATGTGAGCTGTCAGGTCATATGATGAACTTTATACATTGTCCAGCCATTGAGGAGCCCCCACTGAGGAGAGAGCAGGGGACACACCTGTCTCCAAGTTGCTTTCAGTAATGAGACAAAAGCAGAAAATGAGAATGTTTCTGTGAGTTGCATAAGGCTGAACTGTTCTCAATGGCGTTTTGTTAGCCTCTCACACACACTCGGCCTGTTGGCGCGAGCTGGTCGTGCAGACAGAACGGGGAATAAGAGTGATCAGAGCTGGAATGTTGATCTGTAGTTAAACAGCTTTATGCTTACAAACAGAGCTCTGGCTCTCCCACTCAGCGTTATTGGTGCACAAACACTTGCACCTCAAGTACAAGGACAAACACACAGACATACGTTCAGTGTGCGTGTAGGGCTGCATCTAACTATTCTTATATTTTGGTATATAAAATATTTTTAAAAATGCCCTATACTATTTCCCACAGCGCAAGTTGACATCTTCAAATTGCTCGTTTTGTCGGACCAACAATACAAACCCCAAAATATTAAAATTACTTTTATAGAAAACAGAAAAAGCAGCAACTCTTCACATTTTAGAAGCTTGAACAAGTGAATTTTTGTTTTTTTTTTGCTGCTTCCTCTAAATCTGTCATCAGGGATGTTACTGATCATCTTTATCAGTGCAGAAACAATCTGTTGATCGACAGAAAATGAATAGAGATAGTGATAATAAATCAAAAGTGGTAATTTATCAAGCACAAATACCAAACATTTGGTGGTTCCAGCCTCTCAAATGTGAATGTGCTGCTTTTCTCTGTTTTTATATCATTATAAGTTGAAGACATCAGCCTGAGCTCTGAAAAATGAATTTAATAGATATATTGATATTTTATAGACTATTGATCAAAGTCTTGAAAGTTTGCTTAATTTTAACCATGTTTTCAAGGTTAGCAATATGCTTGAATTCGAATATATTCCTTGAAAAACGCTTGATTTTCTACATAATCTGGTGTTTCATCATCAACACAGTCACTCATGGAAACCAAAAATCTTTTCATATTTTAAATGAAATGATCCCTTCGTCATATTTGTTTGTTGTCTCCTGGCATTTATAGTAACTATTTAGATGTGATGATAAAGGCTTTGAGAGTCTGGACATTTTTGGTTTAGGTACCTTGAAAGTGCTTGAATTTTACTATTTGAATTTTAAGCTGTACGAATCCTGTGATCAGAAAAAATGTTGCAGCCTTTATTCTTACATTTACAAGTTTGCATATTTAGTTTTTTAAATCTTATTCCTTATTTATTTACAGCCAGTGTATGCATAACACCTACACAGGACCTCACATACATACATACATACAGATTGCCGTACAGCTGAAGCGATTAGTCGATTTCATTAGTTAATCAATCAACAGAAAGTTAATCGGCAACTATTTTGGTAATCTTTAATCATTTATTAAGCTAAAATTTGCCGCTTTTTCTTTTCTTGAATTATAATAAACTGAATATTTTGAGGGTTTGGACGTTTCCAACTGTTTTCTGACTTCTGACCAAACGATTATTAATAATCATTAGTTGCTGCTCCTTTGTCACGTATATAACCTTGATGATATTAAATGTAAAATCTGCGGGCAGTATCATCAAAACACGAGCTCTCCCTTTCAGACAGAAGCAGCAGCTGAAGAGGAGCTGTTTAAATATCCCCTGCTCTTATTAGCTAATTTGTTTTTCTGCCAGCAGATACAGCCCATTGTGTTTTGACCATGCCCTTTACGTATTTGCATCACAAATCACACGTGCCTTCAGGCTTGCTTGTAATTATCATTAAAAGCACATGCACAGATTGAAACACTCTGTGTAGTACAAAGTTCTTGGTCTTTAAAATCAGCCATAAACATTTTCTCTCTTCTCAGCTGAGATTGTTTATGATCAGTGTAGCAACACATACTAAGAAGTCTGACAGTTTTTCTTCTCAAATCTGCTCAAAGTGTCGTGTGGCTACAATTCAAATGGAATACTGACATTATGTAATGTTGTGTTTCGGTTTTGCTTTTACAGCACACTCGTATAAACGGCAGGCGTTGTCATGCTTTCTAATGAACAGAAAGAGCTCAGATTGCTCTTCTTGTTTCTCTTCTCCTTTTTTTTATCGGACTGATTTTTGACGATTTCATAACCACCAGAGTCCCCTCAGATTTGAACTCCTTTACTCGAGCGAAGCCAGAATTGTGGCCAGAATTAAAATCAGCTTTGCAGAAAGGTAGCTCTTCTTTCTTTGGCTTTAGCAGAGCGCCACGCCATTCTACCCCTCCCTTGAGTAATCTTAGCCTTGTGCACACACACACACGCACACACACACACGTGCACACACACACGTGCACAGGTTTTTCAGGTCAGGTTAGTTTTTTAAAAGATCAAAAGGTTAAAAAACAGAAGCTTACACTGGAGGGGGAAATGGATGGTACGTGGCGCTAACACTCAGAAAACACAACTCAAATAATCACTACTACTGATAAAATTTGAATTTTTTAGCAAGGGCGTTGGTTTACTGTCTCATTGATGCAAAATACATGCAAAAGGATCTGCTGAAAAAGGTGTGGCGTGTGACAGTACACAGGAAAATCTCTTTTGCTTTTTGCAGTCAGTTTTTGGTTTATGGCGAGTACAGGACACAACACACACACACACACACAGATAAAGGAATGTATCGCAGTCCTGGCACTCTCATGTTTGGGCTTGCACTAATTGTGCATGAACAGCGTCAGAACGGTCTAGAAAAAAACACCCCTCCGCACACACACACACAGACCTAGCCACACTTCTGTATACATCAAAGAGACGCACTTAGAAACACATGTCTACTGCAATACCAAATACTTTGCATCCTGTTTCAGCTACACCGAGCAGACTCAGCTCTCGGGCGGACACAAGTTTAGGAAGAGAAAACAAATAGATTACCTGTGTGTGTGTGTGTGTGTGTGTGTGTGTGTGTGTGTGTGTGTGTGTGTGCGCGTACTTGTACAGCTATCTTTGTGAGAACCAATTTGAGTTTTAGACCTTGGGAGTGAGGACTTTTTTGGAAAGTGAGGGCATTTTGGCTAGTCCTCACTTTCGGACAGACCTTCAAAGTGCTGTTTGAGGGTTCAGACCTGGTTTTAAGGTTGAGGTCAGAATTAGGTTTAGATTAGGGTGAGGGGTAGGAGTCTGAACCCTCAAAGGGGGTAGGAAATGCATTATGTCAATGAGTGTCCTCACAAGTATAGAAGTACAGGGTTGTGTGTGTGTGTGTGTGAGTGAGACAGATAAAGACAGTCCTGTGGCGGCTCCGTGCCTCAACAACAGCAACCAATGTATTCTACTGAATGCACTAATAGCAGTTAGTAAACGTGTATTGCATGCAAGCTGTACTGTTTCTGATCAAAATAACTGAATCTAATAAATTGTGTAGCATTAACAGAAATTCCTCCTCTGTCCTGTCGCAGGGTGAGTCAGTGAAGTATTTCTTGGATAATCTGGATAAGCTTGGCGAGCCGGTAAGTTGTTTCTGCCTGCACCGATTGTTATAATCAGACGTGTACATGTTATAGTTCATATTGCAACGTGTCTGGACAATTTAAGGGTAGCTGACAAGCAGCTGAGATGGTTGTTCACCACAGACAAGGCTGACATTTTGGCGAAGAAGCTCCTATTAGCTGACCACTTTGCCATGAGAAACGTGGCATCACCTCAGCTTTGTTGGTACAAGTAACTCAGTAGCTATTATACCAGGTTATCTGCAGGTCTTGAAAAGTCTTAAAAAGCATTGAATTCAGTTTCCTAAAAAAAAGCCATAGAAGGTATTAAAAAAGTGTTAAATTTAAATATTTACTTCTGCCTGCTAAATGCTTTTATATATGATTGCAGCCTGTAAGGAGATGTTATACACCTATAATCATAAAGTGGGATTGTTGTAACAGTGAATTGTACTGTCATCCTTTAGCCGTGAAAAAAGGTGTTAAATTTCATTCTATGTGGCATTAAAAAGTCTTAAGTTTAACTTTAACTCTACAGAAATCCTTTTAGCAGAATTAATTTTATAAGAAAGGGTATTTTCCTTGATTTTCCTCAAATTACTGCCCAATATCCATATATGCTGCTTATAAAATGCTAAAGTAAAGTGTAAAGACCATATTAATAACCGCCTGACAAAACGTCTGTACCTTGAGACTCTGTACGTTTAGAACAAATATCAGGAATATTGTGATTCTGTTTATTTCATTTAACAGGAGTTCATCCAGTTGTATTGAAGCAGCTGTTACTTGTGTTAATTGCTTGTGTCTGAGCCTCAACACAAGCTTCCCTCCAGTCTTCAGCAGACATTTCCTCTTTTAGGTCCGTTTAGACTCTGAGGTTTCAAAGGAACCAGATATAAGCCAATTATAAGCTAATGATGTTGAACCTCTACCACCCGTGCCGTTTTTTTAGGATATTATTTTTCCCAGTGATGAAAGTGGG
Organism: Macquaria ambigua; assembly: GCA_008360985.2. NCBI lineage: Eukaryota > Metazoa > Chordata > Actinopteri > Centrarchiformes > Percichthyidae > Macquaria > Macquaria ambigua. The sequence continues at coordinate 238,256 of VMKM01000764.1, forward strand.
GGGCCTTTCCAGAGATTTGTTTTGTGCCAGATGAATAAAACTCCTAATATTTAAAAAAGTGTTTCCTTGTAACGTTAGACTTGCTGTGATTTCCTCAAAGCTTATAAATGTGTCGTCTGTATATAGATCATTAACTTTTAAGTCAAGCCCTGTCCTCGACCACCATTGAAAGCCGACATCAAATGTTCAAATTGGACTAAAACAAGATAACGCGTTACCTATATTCATGTATTTCTTTACCCAATATACACCTCACAGTTAAAATAAAGTTTACACAAAAGATTACCTGAGGACCTGAAGTACTGTTTTGATAAAGACAGGTCTCCTGATTATAGGTCTACTAATCCCATGCAAAACAAACTCTCTCTACTTTGTTGGTACATTGTTTCTTCTCTTCTTCATCAAGCTTCTTCAAGCCCATTATATGTCTTTAAGGTGTGATTGTTGACAAATTGTATTTTTGGGCATATTCATCTTCTGTACGTGTAGATATTCATCCGTTGTCTTTCTGTCTCTCCTCCAGAATTACCTTCCCACTCAACAGGACATCCTGCTGGCCCGTAAACCCACCAAAGGCATCCATGAGTATGACTTTGAGATCAAGAACGTTCCCTTCAAGATGGTGGACGTGGGAGGGCAGCGGTCGGAGCGGAGGCGCTGGTTCGAGTGTTTCGACTCGGTCACCTCCATCCTCTTCCTCGTCTCCTCCTCTGAATACGACCAGGTGAAAACGCTGGCCGCGCCATCTCATTTCCTCGCACACACACATGCCTGTGATAGTAGCCTGATACGTGGCACATTAATCAGTTTGTTCTAGCAGATAATGTTTGGTGACTTTTTGATAAGTGGTCATTGCTGTGTCTATATACGCACTCTTATTCTGTGGAGTTGTTGTGATTTTAACCTCACAGCATGAGTAGATTGCAAAAATGTTTTTTAGTTTTAAAAGCCTTTTAATTCTGTGTGGTACATCCTGACTGATCTTGTTGGCCTTTCTATAAATTGAATTTGGGCAACATTTACTGTCCTACTGTAAAGACAATATTTTTATTTTTATTTCCTACTTTAAAGATCCCTTCTATACATGTATTAAAACAAATACACACATAGTCTGCTTGGAACAATAATGTGTGTCTGATATGTTTTTTCAGCAAAAAAAAAAAAGTATAATTTTCACATTAAAATCCTTAAAAAGCATCTACTCCTAGCTCATTAAAAATTTCAGAATATGCATTGGACCAGGATTGGCTTCCAAACTATTTGTGATGTCACAAATCATGGTCGTAGGCCCGCCCCCTTAAAATCAGATTTTCAATGAGCACATAGAAACTTTCCACTTTTAGCAGATGAATGTGAAAACATCCTTCTAGTGTCAAACTCTGCACAGACATCAATCTGTACAGTGAAGCTCAAACATTCAACTGTAGCAACAAGAAGAAAAACATGTTTTTGAGTGGAGGGGAACTTTAATTACATCTAGTACAAAAACAATAGTACTAGTACCAGGGAATGAAATTAGCGCATGCCACCTGCCAGATACAGGGTAATGTTGGCTGTGGCAGGTAAAAAATTCAGGTTACCTGTCACCATGGCAGATAGCTTTTTCTTATATTAATAAATATTATTTTTAAAAAGCAATTCTTAAGTTGAGAATAGTCAGGGATTAAGGTTACATGATATATTCCATAGTTCTACTGTCAGGCACCACTGATTCACTGTTGACAATTTTGAAGTGTCCTACATAGATTTCAGAAGTGCCAAACAAAAAGATTGAGTGGTCGGTAGAAATGTTCAGTGATCTGCCACAGTGGCCAGTGAGGGGAAAAAACCTGATTTCAGACCCTGACTAGTACTATCAGTAGTAATTGTATTTAACCCCTCCGTTGTCTTGAACAGGTGCTGATGGAGGACAGGCAGACCAACCGGCTGCGTGAGTCGCTCGACATCTTCGAGACCATCGTCAACAACCGCGTCTTCGTCAACGTCTCGATCATCCTCTTCCTCAACAAGACGGACCTGCTGGAGGAGAAGGTGAAGAGCGTTCCGCTCAAGGACTACTTTCCTGAATACACCGGGACGGAGCACAGCCTGCCGGACATCCAGGGGTTCATGGTGGAGTGCTTCCGGGCCAAGAGACGCGACGCCACCCAGAAGCCCCTGTACCACCACTTCACCACGGCCATCAACACGGAGAACATCAGGCTGGTGTTCCGGGACGTCAAGGACACCATCCTCCATGACAACCTCAAACAGCTCATGCTCCAATGACCCCTGTCAACCTGTGAAAATAGAGGACCTAAATGGGGACAAACCACCCCCTCGCTCCTGACGAGGACTTGGTAGAGACCAGCCTCAGAAGAATCCGATAGACGTCAGCATTCTTCTTCAGCCGTTTTTATATTAGTTTTTACTCTCCTCTTTGAAGAGTTGGCCTTCTTGTTAGTTCAGGGTTTGGTAGGGGAACGAGTCAGTAGGACAGACAGTCTGTGGCGGTTTGGATGTTGGATAACATTGTCTTGAGACTCTCTCCTCTGGCCTGAGCGCTGCCTTACAGCACAAGACTCGCTGGGGCTTTTCAACTCACAAGGTGCCGGTGCCGGCACCGATGCCAGTGCCTGGCTGTGGAAACAAGCAAAACTTTTTACAAACCGGTTCATATGGTCTCTAACCCAGTTATATAACTTGCCAAGCAACACATACAGGAAAGGTGAAATAAGTACTTTTAACATGTAAGCAAATGACAGTTAGATGGTCAAAATGCACCAAGTTCAGCTGTGCAAGAGTTGAGTTGCTAGTCTGTGTCAGAGCACTGAATTCATTTAGTCCAAAATCATTATTTCTGTTGCACTCTCCAGTGCTGCTTTGTGAACGTTGTATTGAAGCCCCTGTAGTTTATAGAAGGGTTTGTCAACTTGCTGATGATCTGGAGACTGCGCAATTGTCCTTTTTTTTCTTTCCTCATGTTGCAGCACCGTTCCTCCCTCTTCCCGTCCTAGTCATCACTTTTTCATGGTTGGAGATCAGCAGGTTGAAAGTGTTGGCACAGAGCCAGTTTTGCCGGGACAAGAAGCAGTTCTTTGATGGTGAAAGCGCTCAGAAAGGTTGAATATTTGATGCGTAAAATGGCTCCAGCACTGGCACCTTGTCTGTGGAAAAATGCTAGAAAAGGGCACAACGGTGAGACTGAACCTACAATGCCTTTCCATATATTGTCTTAAGGAGACCTAATCACTGTTTATCCTGCGTTTGTGCCAGTGTCTCTGTAGAATTTAAAGTAAATCTTAGCTGTCTTAAACGGATAATTAAGATGCAAGTTTCCATGCAAGTTGTCCTATATTTTTGGTTGTTTCGAGGGCAAAATTACCTTCATTGGCACATTAGGCAGGTGTGCCAGCAAGTGAACATGCAGTCCACTGTTTTCTCAGGGTTGAATCAAAACCGGCGTTAATGCTGATGTCATTGTTGGTGAACTAACTGAATAATCTAATCTTTATCTGGGTGGCAAAGCTGTGAGACTCAGCCAGGCCTCAGTACAGTTAGCTGGGTGGTGTTTGGTACTGTATCCTCCTGGCTTTGACCCCTGAACTTTGACCCAGAAGCCCCCTCTCTCTCTTTGTTTTCATCTCTGATTAGATGCCTTGTAAAGGCATAGACCTCCCCTGTTTGCCTGAATGATGAATGTCTGTTAATAGGTGTACAGAGATTTGCTCTAGATTGTCTGAATATACTGTAACCAACATTGTTATGGTAAGATGTAACCTGTCATGTGAGAATATCTGTGTTGGCACTGAGTTGCGACTCCATGCGTCTCTGAAAACGCATTTGTGTGCTGTTTAGGAGTTCCCTTTAAAATACATTTTGAATTTGTAGGAAAAATTTAAAGCTTCAAAAAAAACAAAAAAAAAGCTACTGGAGTTGAATATATTTGTCATCGACTGTATTCTGTAGGGGGCCAATCTTTGTTAGAGGACAACTTCCAGGCACTGTTAAAATCTGCGTTTCTCTGCCAAATCACCCCATGCTTTCTTAGGACTGTCCACATCCACAGTCTGTAGTTTTTCTCCAAAAATAAAGCTCCTGTGAGCTTCACTTTGCTTCCAGTCCTAGCTTTGTACATACTGTAATCTGTTGCCATGTAAATAATATTCAGGTTTATCTCCGTATATGTAAATGGTTGTAGAAATGGCATATTTTTTCCCATTCTGAATGTGTTTCAAATCACTGCTTTTTCCAATGAAGATGAGCTTTTGATGTAGATGTATTTTTGTGTGTTTTTTTCCCCCATCACCTTTTTGAAATCCATTCCTTCATTCTAAGTTTCATACCACTCTAACCCTATCAATAAAATACACTTTTCTAATGAAAGTAGGCTCTTCTCTCTTTATTATACACATTAAGCATATATGTTGCTAAAAGTATAAATTAAAAGTACACTTATGTTTCAAATGTAAAATAGTAGTTAAATATAAGTAAGTTAAATATACAGGGTCCAAAATATGTTTTAAATGAATGTTATTGCAAATGCATATGAGGTGCCTTTTTTGTATGTTTTGAACCATATCCCATCTGAAATCTGTGTATTTGTTTCTGCCAATAAAATATAAATATTTCTTTACATTTTAGTGTCATCTTGAAGAGAATTCCTAAGATTAAAAGTCAAACATGGTTCCTTGCTGGCATACTTAACAGAAATACTAAAACATAATGACAACTGAGTAACTCCATCTGCTGAAGAAGGCCATGAGATGTGGCTGAAAGCTTGAGAAACATCAAGTAGATCTTGTGCTGAGATTTTTTTTTGTCAAAGGGATTGGCTAAAATTTTCCTCTCAGCACTGCCAAGAAACACTTTAACCTGCTTAACGAAACCGTTTTTTTTTTACTTAATTAAATGTCTTGTTCAGCCAAATAATATCTTGAACACTACCGTAGACAAATCAAAACCCCCTCTGACAAATATCAAAGGCTTTACTGGGAATTCTGACTGACTACGTCCAAAAGATTTAGCGGTTTGTTCGGGGATTTACGCGAAGGCGGAAGTCGACAGGAGTGAATCATCTCAATTTACAACGTAGAGCAGGAAGTCGCCGCGCCACACCCACTGAACAGATCACTACATGATCATACACGTACAACTGTATCACACTGCCCCGTTATAACCCATCTCTTAGCATCTCTGAACTCAGCCGTTTTAAAATCTGCCACTAAATTATACAACAATAATGTAAAGCAAATTTTGCGACAATTTACACTCAGGCTCCTAACGCGCTACCCAAAGGGTCTTTCCTCGCACAGTAACAGTTACGACCGTGAATGTGAAAACGTGTCTTACTAAAAGCATTTAAAAGTGACACCACAGTGTATTAACGCGATAGTTAATGTCACTTTACATTATTGCTGCCGCCGCTATAACTTCCCTGTTCAAACTTTCGGAACATGCTTCACCCTGATTGG